>JACTAS010000059.1:0-200306 GCA_014884825.1 Fusarium sp. 190-020-2 | reverse complement strand
CTATAAGATAATATAAAAGGTAGTAAAAAGGGTTATTAAATAATATAATATTTATATTAAAATAAAAGTATAATAATATAAACCTTATAAAATACTATAATTAATAAAAGTTATAAAATAACTATAAAGCTTAATTATAATAAACTTTATAACTAAGTTATTACTATTAAAAGACCCTTTAACTAAAATCTTTTATAATAATATTATAATTATTATAAATAGACTTATAAAGCTCTCTATTTACTTACCCTATAAAGAGGCAATAAATATAAAAGTTATAGCCTATATCTTTTATAATAAGGTAATAAGAAAATAAGGATTACTAAGGGAAATTCTATTAAATAGAGGACTAATATTTACCTTTAAATTCTAATAATTACTTATAGTACTTATAGGAGTTAATTACTAACTTATAATAGCCTTTAGACTATAGGCAGATAGCTAGATAAAATAAATAAATTAAGTATTAAAATAATACCTTTAGTATTATATTAACTATAAGTAAGATAACTAGGTTAAGAAGCTATTAAGTGCTTAGCTAGCTTATAATACTACTTATAATAAAAGTATAAAACTTATACTATTTAATACAAATATCGGATTTATACCTAATATATATTATAATACTTAAGAACTAAAGAATATAAACCTAATAATAATTATTATAAGTAATAAGCTAAGAGAGATATATAATAAACTTAAAACTAAGCTAGAATTTATTAGGAAAAAGATATAGAGGCACTATAACCCTAAAAGGTTAAAAGGATTAACCTTTAAAGAAGGAAATATAGTTTACTTATTTACTAAAAATATTAAAATAAATTAATTAAGTTATAAACTAGATTATAAGTACTTAAGACTAATTAAGATTAAATAAAAGATAAGGAAAGATTAATATAAATTAGATTTACCTTTAAATATTAAATATTACTTAATTTATTATATCTTAATACTTAAATTAGCTATAAATATAATATATATAAAGACTAGTAATAAATTATAATAAATTACAGGACTAAAGGCATATAAAGTAAAGGAAATTAAAGATATATAAAGAATTAATAAATAAAAGATATACCTAATTAAATAAAAAAACTACTTAAAAAGCAAAAATATATAAGAACTAATAAAACACCTTGCTAAGGCCTAGCAACTCCTAAAGAACTTTTATTATTAACCTTAGAAAATAAAGGATTAAAAATCAGGTTTTAGTTAATAATATTAGCACTACTAAAAGACTAAATATCTAAAACTGCTATATCCTCTTCCTAAGTAATAATATTACCTATAAAAGAATTTATATTATTAATAATAAACTAAATACCTTACTTATATAATAAATACTTTTAATAATAAATATAAGATAACCTTATAATGGCCTTATTAACTTCTTATTAGGCCTTAAAAAGCTTTTCCTTAGCTTCCTCTTCTGCCTATTTTAGATAATTAGACTTATAATTCAAATAAGGAACTAAAGAGAAAACGGTTAGCAGAAGGCAATAATAATAAGGGAAATAATATATAATAGGCAATTATAATACTAAAAGTATTATAAAATTAACTTTACTAAGTATATTTAAAGTAATAAGAAGAATGCTTAATTATTTTATAATAAAGGCCCTTAGCCTTATAGAAGAAATAAGGCATAATATTAAAACCAAATTTTATAATTAAATTTACTAAATAAATATACTTTAAAGTCTTATAAGATTTTAGCTAAAGATTCTGTAATATAATAATTAATAAGGTATATTAAGAAAATAATAAAAAAAGAGAGTTAATGCTTACTAAAGCCTAATATAAGAATAGGGAGATATATAGGTCTTAAGGGCAAGACCTAATAGAGGGGAGAGATTATGTTATAACCTATATAGCTATATTATATAGCCCTTATAATTTCTACCTATTATAGAAGGATTACTTCTCCTAGTAATAATCCTCTTTTATTAAATTACTTAAATTATAATACTTTAAGATTAAATTACTATAAATTACTAATAATCCTTAGAGATCTAACCTTTAGATTACTATTATTCCTTATTAAGCTATTAGGCTATCTTTAGTATATAGAATATATTTATTAGCATTTTTATAAAACTTAGCTTACTAGCTATTAATAAAGTATCTTTATATTAATAAGCCTAATATATATTACTTAATTATTAAGAAATATAATACTACTAATGCTTAGCATTACGCCCTATACAATCTGCAAACATAAACCTAGTACGGACTAGTTTACCTGTTTAGAAAACCTAACTATTATAATACTTTATTAAAGTTATATCCCTAAATTAAGGCTATTATAAAGGTATTATAAAAGCACTATTATAATATATTATTATAGCTTAAGTTATAATAATTACTTATTTTTAATATATTTAATTATATTAAATAATAGTTAATATATATTATAAATTAAGAAATATTAGCTTAAATAATTATTATAATATATATTAATATAGTAACTTAAAGGTAATTTAGGAAAGTAATATATATATAAGAGGCTAGTATTAATATTACTTTTAACTTCCTTTTTTCTTTAATATAATATAATATATTATAAAAAGCATTTTAATAAATCTTATAATTACTATATTATCTATCCTTTTAATATTATATCTTTTAACCCTAATAATAATTAGGCTATTTAGATTTATAAAGATAATATAGCTACCCCCTCTTATTATATTTCTTCTAGCTAAAATAACTAATTTATCCTTTAGCCTATATAAAGTGCTAATAGCTTACCTAGCTATATAGGTACTAGTTAGTATATAAGAGAGTCTTTTAAGTTCTTTACCCCTATTCCTATTCCTATTCTTACTAATTAAGAGAACTATTTAATTACCTAGCCTATATATAATATATTTAATATTAATAGCTAAATAGCTTAGAATATTTTAATAAGTATAAATTATTAATTATACCTTTTAATACCTTAATAGCTATATATAATATATAATATTATATTTATCCTAGCTAGTAATTTAGCTATTATAACTACTATTACCTATAAATATTATAATAAGGGTAATTAGCATATAAGCCAGCTTTATAATACTATTAATAAATATATAGCTTGCCTAGTTCTTAATATTATACCCTTCTAGACTGCTAATAGCCTTATATATTAAGATTAGGCATATTAAGCTAGTCCCTTTATCCCTAGGACAATATGGCCTATACCTGCAGTTAGAATAACTATATATATACTAACTATTTAGGTTATATAGCAAAATAAGATATATATTTAGATAGTTAACTTATAAGGGTATATATAATAGATTTAGTAAGGAAGGCAATAAAGGGGAGATTTATATATTACTTATTTAATAGCATAATGCCTTATTTATAGCTTTTAAGGAATATATAATATTGCTTTATATATTTTATCTAATTATATATATATAACCTATTACTATAAGGATTAATTAGGCATATTTACCGCTATTAAGTTACTTATTAATAAAATAGGAATTTAATATATTAAAGTAATAAAATATATATTATTAAAATAAGCAAAAAAAGCTTAATTAGATAATATATAATATATATATATAATTAATTGGGGTTGCTGATGTGATGATATCTTATTTGCACGGGTACCCGTGCGGGTATGGATGGCCGGAGATGCTTTGCTGTTTAGTCAGCGTCGTCGCTCTAGTAACCCTGACAATGACCTTGAAGAAATTCAATAATCAACCTCTGCCTGATTGGCCATCCGGTATCACTTTGAATACAGTTCTAGCTTGCATAGCCACCATATGCAGATCCGCACTACTTATTCCTGTAACAGAAGGTTTAGCACAAGCCAAATGGGTTTGGTTCAAGCAGCCACGACCGCTCAAGGACTTCGAAGCATTTGACAAGGCGTCAAGAGGCTTAGGTGGAGCTTAAACTTGCTCTCTCACACCAAGGGATGGTAAGCTCTGCCTCCCAGATACCTAAGTTCGTACGGTTACTCACAAAAATAGGTTTGTTGGTATCATCGCTGCATTTCTTTTGAGTACTACGATTGCCACGTCAACAATCACACAATTTGCCGTCACATACCCGTCTAGATTTAACCAAGATGGAAGCAAGGGAAGTGCAGAGGCATGGGGGTTAGGGGAGAGCTAGGGGAAGGATGAGTCGAATTATGCTTTCAGTAAGTCACCCACTTCTTACCACTGGCTTCTAATGGTGACATCGATTTGGATTCATTGAGACAGATGAAGCATCATCAGCAGCTGGCTCACGTTAACCTACACAAGGTCGGTCAAAAATGGGTCTTGCAGTAGAGATAGCTCCAGTTAGACGATTCTGAAAGACGAATAATGGACCAAAAATGTCGCAGCATATGTTGATATTTGGTAGTTATTCTCTGCGATGAATTTTATTACAAAAATAATCTCTACTACTTACCTCTAGAAAAACTGAATCGTGGTCCCAATTCAAACTGTAATTAAAATGCCGTCTTGCCGCCCTCAGTGATGCGCTTGAGCAAGACATCCCTGAGAGAGCATTTCTCGAACTGAGCAAGAAGCATGCTAGCTTCAGACGGGGCTGGCGTTGCCTCCGGTGGCGTTAGACTGTACATGTCGCCACCAGGCGTTCGGATATCGCTAGGTAATTGTATGGCATATGTTGCTGATTGTCTTTTGCGAGAGCTCTGAAAACTGGCGGCGGTACTGCAGACCGAATAGGAAGTAGATTTCGAGACCTTATGGCGCTTGTAACCCTGGTAGATATTATCTAAATTATTATCTTTTAAGCTAGAATCCTTAATATCTATAATAAAAGAAGAGTTCTCTTTATAATATTAAAATCCTAGCTTATTAAGACTATCCTTATTCCCTAAACCTTTATTACTTATATTATAATTTTTATATTATATAATTTTATATATTTATAAGGATTTATAGTAAAAATAATAAAGTAATAATAATATAAAAGATACTTTAGTATTAGAACTAAATATAGCTTTTATAGCCTTAGACTTAATATAAGTAAATATATTACTTATATTATCTAAGGCTTATTTTAAATATAGTTTATTAGAGGATTTTATAAGAAATAGGATATAGATTTTAAAAATAATATTATTATATAACTTATTAATAGGTATTTTATTTTCCTAAAATAATACTTAAATTATTATAATAAGGCTAGTAATCTAGGGAGAGTATATATAAGTTAAAGGGGAATCCTAATAACCCTAGGAGCTATAATAAACCTTATAATTAGAAATAATATTAATTATTATATTACTTTATTAATTAGCTAGTTTAAGTTAAAGCTATTTCTTATTTATTATAACTAGATATAGCTAGCTTTTAGGGCTAGTAAGAAGGATTATAAAATTAATACCTTAATACTTAGAAAAAATATTTTTAATTAATAAGTAATTTATCTTATAAGATTATTAGCTTAATTTAGTATTAATAAAGTAAGACTTATTTAACTTATTTAGTTAAACTAAGGCAGTATCTGCTTAAGTTAGGGATATTACTAATATAGTATTTATATTAATAATAGCTTCTAATTTAGTAATATTATATTTAGTAGTAATTAGATTTATAATTAGTTATTAAAACCTTTTATATAAGAAGAGCCCAATAGCCTTAATAATTTACCTAAATAATCTAAGGTATTAATATATATTATATAAGATTTTAAACTATTAAGTTTTTAACTTATATTATCTTTATCTTTAGTATTAGACTTAATATTAGACATATACATTGCTATATCCCTAAATCTTCTAAAAGCTAAATACGCCTTCTTATTATATAAAGATATTATATCTAGCTAAGAGGCAGGAGAAGTAAGGCTCTATAGTAGCTTTTATTACTTAAAGTTAATAATTAATAATGTTATACTTAAGTTATAGTATATAAGGTAAAAAAGAGTTAAAGGGCTTAGTATTTATAATATAGCTAAATTAAAGATAAAGATAGATAGGTATTATCTAGCTTATATACTTATAGCTAAACTATATAGCTAAATAAGTCCTAGCCCCTTCCAGGAGCCAAGCCTAGTGCCATCCTAGTGCCTCTTCTTATTTTATAAGATTATAATAGTTTAGATAGAGGAAGATATATAACTGCTTCTCCCTTATACTAATTACTTTACTGCTAGGCTATACTTCTTATATATTACTAAGAATCTATATTACTTATTAGTAAGGTAGAGTTCTTAAGAGATATTAAATAAAGTAGGTTATAATAGGTATTAGATTATTTATATATAAAATATTATTTTTAGTTAATTAGATAGCACTAGGTAGGAAATTCTAAGAAGTACTAGCTCTTTTACTTAATTATAATAAAGCTTAATACTATACCTATATATATTAATTATTATAGCTAGAAACCTTTTAAGCTATTTAAAGAGCTTATAATATTATTATAAATATCTTATAATCTAGCAATAGCAGGACTAATAGAGGTCGCATATATACAACACTAATAGCTTGCCGTAAAGCGCGTCCCTCTCCTTACCTAATTATCCCTTTTAGTATGCTAACTTGCCCTATTTCTAAAGCATCTAAGCTATCGCAATCTATATAAAATTAGGTAAGCTAAGGACTAATATAAAGTAATTAAGGAACTTCTGCCTAAGTAGCAGGTAGTCTTACTAATACCTAAATAAGGAATTAGTAACTTAGGCCTTCTTAAGTAACTTATAATTAAATACGTTACTTATACTACCTACTAAGGGAATTAATTAAGAAGGGAGATTATATTAGAGACCTTTAATATAACTTATTTTAGGTTTAAATAGTAAGTCTAAAATAGTAATATCCTTTATTATATAATAGGGGTTATTAATAAGTTGTTATAGTATTCTTAATATTAAAGAAGTATTAATTAAAGCCTTAAAAAGGAAAATATTATTATAAAATACTTTACTATTACTTAAAAAGTATTATATTATTATAAAGTAACTTAATTTAAGAAATGTGTTTTAAATTATTATTATTATTAGATTTTAAGAAAAAAAATAAAAACAAAAGCTATAGAAAATATAAGGAAATTAAAGTTATAATAATACTAAGAGGTATAATTAAAAATACATATTAGAATATATCTTATTCTTTTACTAATAGGTATTAGGGGTAAGATAAGTATTATAAAGTTAGTTAATCCCTTTAGTAAGGGAACTTTATTTTAAATTAGAATAATAATATAGTAGGATAAGTAAAGGGATCTAGGCTAAAGGCAGTAAAGCTTATAAAAGAGTAAGAATAGCAGATATAAAGGGGCAGAGCATGGAAAGAAGCAGAGGTTAAAGATATATGTTGCCAGGGACGGAGGTTCTTGACTTATATACAGGGAGTTATGTGATATCCGGCCGGGCGGGAGCGTGGCATGCGCGTCTTGCCTATTTAGGCGGTGCTGCTAAACCGGAGGCGGCAGCAGCATGTTAGCGATTATTACTATTATAATAATATATATATAATTAAACTTTATTTTAAATAATTTACTTAAATTATATAGCTAAATAATAAGTTAGTAATATTATAAAGGTTATTACTTATTAACTCCCTTATTACTTAGGGTTATATTTTTATATTATTATTATTATTAGTATTAAGTATTAATTCTCTTTATTAATTATAAACTTAAGGTTATTGTTTTTTAATTATAGCTTATAGCTTAATTATTAATATTATCCTGGCAGAATGTTATTTTAGTAAAATAGCTTATATATAACTTATAGCTATTATATAATTTTACTAACTTTAAGTATTTTTATATTAAAATAATACTTTAATTAAAAACTAGAAAAAAACCTTAGTAAAAATAGCTTAAATAATATATCCTAACCCTAATCCAAACCATAACCCTAATTCTTATTATTTATTTAAGATTAAAGCTTAAGAATATTTTTAAAAGCTTAAAGTTAATTACTTATTTAGCTATTTTAGCTAGTAGTTTTAAATAAATAGTAGTTTTATATAAATAGTTTATATACTTATCTTTTTAAGCTAATTAACTTATATTATAATTAACCCTAACCCCACTTATGTTTATAGTTAAGTATAAACCTACCTAAGACTAGCAACTAAGTATAGTCCTTAGATTATAACAATTTGCAAAACTACTAGCATTTATAACTTTTAGCAAGTCCATAGTATTACAATCCTCGCGGCTATGTTACGTAAAACCTACAAATTCCCCCTAATTAATTAATAACTTATATATTCTCCTTATTTCTATTATAAGCCGCTTAATAAGACTTATAATTAGACTTATAACTTATATATAAGTACTAACTTACTATAGTAAGTTACTATAAGTATATAAAATATATTTATTAGCACTTTTATAGATTCTAGCTTACTAGCTATTAATATAACTTCTTTATATTAATTAAGCCTAGTATATATTGAATTTACTATTAAGAGATATAATACTTTAATAATACTTAATTTATGCCTTATATAACCTACTAATAATAAACCTAATATGGCTTAGTTTAATATAGTTAGACCTAATTATTATATATTAATAGCTTTTATTTAAATTATATTATATAAATACTAAGTAATATAAATATAATAGTTATATTAGTTATTTCTATTTAGTAAAATACTATTATTAATATTACTTTAACTCTAATTAATAATAATTTACTTATTAACTAGGATATAAGAGAAAATAATAATAACTTATTTAAGAATAGTAATAACTTTAATATTATTTAACTTTAATAGCAGATTATTAATATAACTATTAAAATAGCAGAGCTTTACTAAATACTTACTAAAGTAGCAAACCTCTAAGCCTAGCAGGCTAATAATAACTAAAATAGACTTTAAGAAATATATAACCTTACTAATACTATTATTTATAATAAGGATACTAGAGAAATCCTTAAGCCTAATCTGCTTAAGATATTTAATAAAACTTTAAGTAAACTCTTTATATTCTTTACCTAATATTAAGCCTTTATATCCTACTATTTAACTTAGTTTATAGAAAAAGTAAATAAAACTAGATATATATTAAGATGCCTTAAGGGCATTATTATATAATAGTTCTAGCTACTCCTTAAAGATTAGACTACTAAAAGAGACTTAAAAGCCCTTAAACCCTAAACCTATATATTATATACTAATTACCTAGCTTTTAAGAAAGCCCTATAATAAGTATTTAAAACTATTAATAAGAAAGGATAAGCTAAAAGAAAAATTAAAATACTTAAGTAAACTTAGTCTATATTTAAGCTTAAAGTAAAATTCCTTTAGTTAGTATTTAAACTACCTTAGGATTAAGATATACTTATATTATTCTTCTTTAATATACTTAAAGAACTAATATAAGCTAAATTATATAAAGAAAATAAACCTAAAACCCTAGTAAATTATATTAATTAAGTAATTAAAATTAATAACTAGTAATTTGCCTAAAAAACCTAAAACTCTTATTATAATAAATAATAAGATAATAAACCTTATTATAATACTAATTAAGGATAAAAATATAATAATAATATATCCTATAGCACTAAAGTAGGACTAATAGAAATTAAAATAGTTAAATAAGATAAGTCTAAACTTACTTACTAAAACTATAATAAGAAAGGATATAGGGAATTAGAATATAAAAACCCTATTAAAACTAATTAGAAATATATACTAATACCTAAAAGAAAGAAATATATTAATACTATAAAAAAAAACAAAAACCCTTAAATAGTAATTAAAATAATTAATATAATTAGAAAGGATAAATATAATATATTTAGTATTAATTTTACTATAGCTTTAAGACTATTAGAAGTATATAACCTATTCCTTAATAAGGAAGAAACCCTTAAAAAGTACTACCCTAACTTAATACTAAAATAATAACCTATTCTAAAATATAGAACACTAATCCTTATAAGGAAAAGGGAAATTAAAAAAGAAGTACTTAAAAAGAAAAGACTTATATATATTAAGGAAATAAAGAATCCTAAAAACTAAATAAAGGAAAATAAATAGTAAAAAGGTTATAAAAGTAAGTAAAGTATTTAATAAAAAAAAAACTTAAAATTAAGGATTAAATAATAAGAACTAGTACTTATATAAAAAAAATAAAATAATAAATATAATAAAGTTATAGTAATAATTAGAAAAGGAAAAAAAGTTAACCTTAACCTAAATAATAAACTAAATACTAAAGAATTTAACTAAAGTATTAACTAAGTATTAATATAAACCTTTAATAAACTAAAAGCACCTCTTAAAATCTAAGATAGAATAATTACCTATAAAACCTACTTAGTAATAAATAATATTTCTATTAAGATTACTTTAAAATACCTTAATAAATACTATATAGACCTAGGCTATACTAAAGTAACTAGGGTATAAAAAGAACTTAATACTAAGAAAAATAAATATAAGGAGGAATAAATAGTTTAGAATATTAAAATTATACCTTAATATAATAAACTTAAAAACTATTTCTAAAATAATAAATACTAAAAGTATATAAAACTTACTAAAGAAAGAATAATTATAAAATAAGATAATAATATCTATATCTAAGCCTATATAAAAAAAGTAATAGAAGATCTTATAATTCTAGAAGAATATATTTAACTAAAAAAAGAACTATAAAGGTATTTATATTACCTAAACTATAAGTAGATATTATAGGTATTATATATATAATATTACTATTTATAATACTAATAAGATAAGGTAGTAAATAATTACTTCTTAGTTTAAGTTAAGGAATATTAAGAATAAAAACTATACTTAATTATTAATATAATAGGATATTAAGTAATATAGAGATATAAAGGATCTTATATAATTAGGCTAAAAGCTTATATAGAGATATATAAGAAAGCCTTAGTATATATATAGAATTCTAAATATATTATATAATAGAGATAATAAGTATAATATAAAGTTAATATAAAAGAAAATAAAGCCATTAATAAAGGAATTACTAAAGTTATTTAAGATATAACTTAATAAGAGGAAGAACTTTCTTAAGAAGAATCCTTAAAAGATATCTTTAAATAATTTAAAAAAGAATAACTCTAATACCTATTTATAATAGCAAAAAGGGAGAAAGGAAAAACTCTTACTAATTAAGAGAAGAAGGACCTTACTTTAAATTATAAAATAAGAAAAAAGGCCTATAGAGAATACCTAGTAACTATTAATATTAATAAATACCTAGATAACTTAAACTATATAGATAGTAAATATAATATAAACTACTTAAGTAAGTAAGGAAAAGATCTATACTATTTATAAAGGAGTAATAAATAAGTAAAGAACTAGAGGAGCCAGAACTTCTAGGAAAAGCTCTATAAATAATAATAAAATAAAGTTAAAAAACCTACCTATAACTAAAAGTATAAATTAAGGGCAAGTAGCTTAGTATACTTATAAATAGTAAAGTAGATATAAATATTATTTTCCTTAATATAGTAAATAAGCTTTAAATATTATAGAGATATAAGGAAAAAAGAAGAATCTATATTATTACTAATAAAGAAGGAACTAATTATAAATATAAAAATAAAAAAGTTACTAGAGAGATTAATTACCTTAAAGTCTTTATAAATAAAAAAAACTAAGGAATTAACTTTAATATTATCTTAATAAATAGTTTTAACTTAATACTTAAATACCTATAGCTATAATGCTATAATCCCTATATTAACTAGAAAACTGGCTAGATAAACTATAAAGATTATCCTTTAGATAATAAGTTAAATAATTTAAAAAATAATAATAAGAAATCTTAAACTTTAACTAAAGAGAATAGTAAAGTCTAGCATAAAGAACATTTACCTATCCTAAAAGGAATATAATATATATATAAAAAAAGGCAAAAGAAAACGCATTAGAAGAATAGTAATAATCCTTAAAGGTTAATTTAAATAATTAGATTAAGATATTAAATAGATAAAACAGATTGCCTTAAAGGAATTTAATAACTAACTTAAGAATATATTACTAAAGTATTATATTTATAAGAAACTATTTTAGGAGGAACTAAATACTAAGTTACCTTAATATATAAACTATAATATTAAAATTATACTAAAAGATGGAAAGAATTTAAAATTCTTCCTTATTTATAACCTATTTAGAGATAAGCTTAATATACTTAAAGAATAAATAAATAATATACTATAAAAAGGATATATTTAACTATTAAAATCCTTAGTAAGATATTTAGTTATATTTATACTAAAACCTAATATAAATAAACTATAACTTATAGTAAATTATAAATAACTTAATAAGATTATAAATAAAGACTAAATACCCTTACCTCTTATTACTAAACTTAAAGACTGCCTATTTGGTAAAAAGGTATTTATAGCTCTTAACCTTAAATCTGCCTATAACCTTATTTAAATTAAGGAAGGCAATAAATAAAAAACAGCCTTTAAAATAAAATACAGGCTATTTAAATATTTAGTTATGCCCTTTAGATTAACTAATATACCTATAGTATTTTAATATATAATTATAAATATACTTTAAGAATACCTTAATATCTTTATAATATACTACCTAGATAATATCCTTATCTTCTCTAATATAGAAGAAGAATATAAAGAATATATCTATAAGGTTTTAAAAGCACTATAAGATACTAATATACTTATTAAATTAATAAAAAGTTACTTTTATTAATCTTAAGTAACTTACTTAAAATATAAAATTTCACATAATAAAATTAAAATAAATAAGCAAAAAATTACTATAGTTGCTAAATAGAAGATCCTTATATTAATAAAAGAAATATAATCCTTCTTAAGGTTTATAAACTACTACTAATAATTTATTAAAAACTTTAGTAAAGTTACTATCCCTCTTACTAAAATTATTAAAAAGGATAAACAGTTTTAATAAAATAATTAAGTATAAAAAGCTTTTAAATAACTTAAAAAAGCTATTATTAATAAACCTATTTTAGTAATATTTAACCTAGACCAGCAAGTTAAACTTAAAACTAATACTTCTAACTTTACCTTAAGAAGATAAATAGGATAACGAGATAATAATAATATATTATACCTTATTACTTTTTACTTTTATAAGATATATAGAGCAGAACTTAACTACCCTATCTATAATAAAGAATTCCTAACTATTATTAATTACTTTAAGGAATTTAAATACTACCTTAAAGGAAATAATTACCTAATAAAAGTATTTACTAATTATAAAAATATAGCTTACTTTATAATAATATAAGAGCTAAACTAATAATAACTATACTATGCTAAATATCTATATAAATTTAACTTTACTATAGCGCACTATAAAGGCACTAATAATAAATATATAGATACTATTAGCTAATAATCCGATTTTAATACAAGAACTGTAAAAACTAAAGAACAACTCTTAGAGATTAACTTAAAAGGAGAATATTAGTTTACTTAGCCAGTTAAGATAATTATAAGAATAGCCAAAACTATTGCCTAAATATAAAAAAGCATAAAATTTAAAGAATAGCTAAAGGAAGCTAAAACTAAAAGACCTTATAATCTATAAGAAATAACTAATAATTTATATATATAATTTATCCTAAACGAACTTAGAGAAGAATTAATATAGGATATATATAAATACCCCTTATATAGCTACTAAGGCATTATAAAAATACTAAAAAGGATATAAGAAAATTATAATATAAAGGGAATAAAGGAAATAGTAAAAAAGGTTATTTAATAATATAACCTCTACTTAAAAACAAAAGCTTAAAGATATAAACCTTATAAATAATTATAACTATTACTAATAGTATAATAACCTTAAGACTTAATTATAATAGACTTTATAACTAAGCTACCTTTATTAGAAGAACCCTTAACTAAAATCTTCTATAATAGTATTATAATTATAGTTAACTAACTTACTAAATTTTCCTACTATTTACCCTATAAAGAAGTAATAAATATAAAAGAACTTTCCTATATTTTTTATTAATATATTATTAATATATATAGGTTACTTATAAAAATCCTTTTAGATAGAGGACCTATATTTATAATAACATTTTAGCAATTACTTATAGCATAACTTAAACTAAATTACTAACTTATAATAGCATTTTAACTGCAAGTTAATAAATAAATTAAATAAATAAATTAAATACTTAAATAATACCTATAGTATTATATTAACTATAAGTAAAATAATTAGGTTAAGAAGCTACTAGTAGCCTAACGTGCCTATAATACTATATATAATAAAAGCACTAAGCTTATACTAGCTTATACTAACTTCGGATTTATACTAGATATATATTATAATATATAATAAGAAAAATCAGTTAATCTAGCTGCTATATTTAAAAGTAATAACCTTAAAAACCTATATAAAGAAATAAAAACAGAACTTGAATTTATTAGAAAATATATAAAAAACTATTATAACTTAAAATAGTTAAAAAGACTAACCTTTTTAAAGGGAGATATAGTCTACCTAGCTATAAAAAACATTAAAATAGATTAACTAAGTTATAAGCTAGACTATAAATATATTAGATTATATAAAATTACTAAGAAAATCTCAAAAAACAATTATAAACTAGAACTACTATTAAAAGTTAGGCTCTATCCTGTTTTTCACGTTTTACTACTCGAATTAGCAGCTAATATAATATAAGTTAAAATCAGCAATAAACCAGATAAAATCACAAGACTAAAAGTCTATAAAGCAGAAATAATTAAAGAAATATAACTAGAAAACAGAAGATAAGAATATCTAATAAAATAAAAAAACTACTTAAAAAGCAAAAATACTTAAGAACTATTAAAATATCTTATTAATGCCTAATAACTCTTAAAGAATTTCTACTAATAATGTTAATAGAAAAAATCTTACCTTAGTTAATAATATTAAAAGTGCCTGCTAATTAAGCCTTAATAGTAGTAAATAATTTAGCATTATCTACTACTTCTAAGTTATCTATAGTTTTAATATTATAATAAAGTATCTCTTTACTATACTTTTATAGCTGCCTCTTTTAATAATAAAGATATATTAAATAACTTAATTGTTTATTTACTTGCTGCTATAAGTTTATTAATTTAGTCTTAGCTAACTCCTCCTTATGCTTTAACTAATACTTTTTAATAGTAAAATAATTAGCTATAATAAGTTAATAATAGAAATTGCATATAAAAAGAAAAATTATAAACCTTTAAAAATAATAATACCCTTATTATTATACTTATAACTATAATAAGTATATTATATATAATACTTATAACCCTCTTTGGCTTAATACTTTAAGTTTTAAGGTTTATAATAACTATAAGGCATAATAAGAAAACTAATATTTTTAATTAAAATTACTTATACTTTTTAGTTATAAGTAGCTTTTAATTTTAATATCTTATTAATATAATATTAAAAAGATAATTATAAGTTTAAGTTAGACCTATTAAAAAAAGGATAATTAAAATAAGAGTTATATAGGTCTTAGGGATAAGACCTAATAGAGAGGAGATATTATATTACAATCCTTATAGCTATATTATATAAAACCTATAAATTCTCCTTAATTAATTAATAACTTATATATTCTCCTTATTTCTATTATAAGCTACTTAATAAGACTTATAATTAAACTTATAACTTATATATAAGTACTAACTTACTATAATAAGTTATTATAAGTATATAAAATATATTTATTAGCACTTTTATAGATTCTAGCTTACTAGCTATTAATATAACTTCTTTATATTAATTAAGCCTAGTATATATTAAATCTACTATTAAGAGATATAATACTTTAATAACGCTTAGTTTACGCCCTACATAACCTGCTAATACTAAACCCAGCACGGCTTAGTTTAACATAGTTGGACCCAACCGTCACACATAGCTGCCCAACCACAGGGTCATGGAATGCCACAATTACTGGGGGGGGCACTTCCATCTGGGCGTGACTTGAATCATCTAACGCAACGGCTTCGACTATGACAGCATTAAACCTTTTGTATGTCTGGTCAAATGGTAGGGCTTTATCACCTGTCTACTGGAGACGCCGATCCTGACCCGGGGAATTTGACCGCGTTTTTGAATGGCCGTTGACGGAAGGGTTGAGTGTGCCAGTACATCGCCAGCAACATCTGAGAGGGTCAGGATAGCCAGATGAGGCCCGAATGGCGATGGTGTCCATGTCAGAGATGATGCGGCAAAGAGGGACATCGGGAAGGAAGATGAAGGCTACAGAGGTAATAATCTTATGCTTGGATTGTCTACTTCATTAACTCCATGAAATAACAGAAAATACGACATGCAGATAACAGTCGCAGAAGAGCGAGCGGTGGTATTAACACCTGGCGGGTATTGGCGCTTTTCTCCGGGTTAATTATTCCACTAACTATTATTGGCAGATTAAGTAACCTTATTAGTCTAGTTTTTTACTAATTATCAGCTCCCCCTCACAGAGCATTTTAAAACTGTTTAGCAACTAAAGAGATACAACCTAACGATGAACTATTCACATCAGAGTGATATGAGTCAATTTGAATCTGTCGCCGAACCTCCAATATCTAAGAAGCGCCAGCGTGGTTACATACGGAGCTTTAAGGCCTGCGATAGATGTAGGGCAAAGAAGACAAGGTGTATCCTAGATAGGCCTGAAGAGCCCAAGACTGTCTGCCAAAGATGTAAGAGAGAACGACAACTGTGTTCTCTGACAAGTCAATCAGTGTTAGCAAAGGACGTTGCAAAAGAATGCGACATTTCCCATGTTAGAACCAGTCATGAAGAAGGTTAGTTAAGATCATGGGCCTAAGTAACTGAGTCTTGCTGATGACATAGGGCCAACTATTCAACACAATGAACACAGCATTTCTAGGCCAGACAACACTCATAATAACCCTACCCGGTCTACCCCAGCGGCTGAAAGTGATCAGGAGGGGCCAGCGACATCGGTAGCTTCATCTAGATCCATGCAACCTCCACTTCATAGACTACCAGACTTTCACTTGATGCTACCTCTAACGACCAGAGCGACAGACAGTATCGACACTGTTGTACATGCCCCAATCTCGAACGATGGTGACACTATCAAACTTCTACAGCAGTCCTCGAACTATGAGGCTGCTAAAGATGGGGTTCAGCGCGATGCTTCGGCAGCTCTGTCAAATCCTTCACGATACGGGTCTTCGACAATGAATGGGCCATTCATATCAGACCTTTCGTCCCCCAGCATCGAGGCCCTACGACTATGGAACAGTCTGCGATTCGTTCGTATGGGCTGGTTGACTGCACTTGAGGCAGTCTCGTATATGGACCTGTAAGCTCTTCATATCGATTCCATTATCTCAAGGCTGATCCAATTTTGAAGGTTCTTTGAGAACATACTCCCGCTATCACCGGTAATGGATGACTTTTATAGCCACCACGACAACCATTACAAGCTGATAACACAAGAACCTCTCCTCTGTTGCACGATTCTCATGATATCCTCACGCTTTCATTGTCTCCAAGGTACTTCTAGCTGGTCAAGAAGCGTCGCTCTACACACTCGCCTTTGGGATCATTGCGAACATCTCGTCAATAGAATTATTTTCGGCCAAGAAAAGAAGTCTAAAGCAAAAACTCGAACGCTTGGATCAATTCAAGCCCTCATTCTCATGACTGAATGGGCGCCTAGATCGGTTTACTTCCCGCCCAAGTCAGATGGCTGGGATTCCGACCTACTCTTTCAGCTTCCTGACGAGCGTGACCAGTTAGATGGAAACTCGGCAGATGTGACTCAAGATCTCCAGGGGAATTGGTACCGAGATGTTGTAGCACCCGCAAAGACAATCGATCGCATGTCGTGGATGCTGCTTGGGTGTGCAGTCACTCTTGGCCACGAAATCGGTTTATTTAATGCAACACGAGTTAACTCGACAGTGAACGATACACAGCACCACAGACTAAGCCACGTCTGGCTACGGAAGGTAATCTTTATTGCCGATGAACAACTCTCCAGCCGAAATGGACTTACATCAGTGATTCCTTCGAGCTTGAACTCATCGGCCTTTGAACCCTGGATGGGATCTTCATCTGGTAAGGAGGAGCAAACCCGCAAGTTTGTCAATGGCCAACTGGCTCTTGCAGAGCTAGCTCGATCAATTTCGAATACCCTGTTTTCTTCAAGAATTACTACGCAGGAGCTTATACAGAGCTACAAATACGTGAGCAGCATAGAAGAGTACCAGCAGAAACTTGCCGCATGGCGAGAGGTATACTTGGATAATCAAGGTAAGCTAGGCCGCTCTCTATCCAACCCAGCTCGCTGATAGCCCTTTCTTTCCTGCAGTGTTGTCATGGCACACATACGATCTGCTCGAAATAGAGTACCAGTACGCTTCGGTATTCCTTTACAGCTTGGGAATGCAGGCTGTGGTCGATCGGTCCTGTAGAAACAATCCCGACGATCCAAACGCATCAAGCCGGGCCATCGGGAACTGGATACTAAACTTTGCCACTCCGACTGACCTTCGGCTCATCAATACAGTGATTCAAGGCAGCTGTAAACTCATACAAAGTGCAATACACCTAGCTGAACGCGGTTCTCTACCATACTGCCCTACGCGTGTTATCACCCGCGTCATCGGCGTTTCCGTATTCCTTCTCAAAGCTCTTGGCCTAGGCGTTGAAAGAGCAGTGTTCAATAAGTCTTTGGACCAGCTTGAACATGTGGTCCAGGCTATCCGCAGCAGTACTTGGGACGACCTGGACCTTGCAAAACGTTATGCCGATGTCTTGCATAATCACATCTATCAACTCAAGAACGGCTCTGGTACACGAGGATCCCAACAAGAAACGCCTATTGCCGAGCAAAGCCATGATGACGCCTTGGCTGAGCGTGGAACAAGCAATGAAAGTGGTGACATCTTTGGTAATATACATGTTCCAGATGATTGGCCCGATTCACTTGCATTTCTCGATGCTTCTTTGGCTCCGTTCGGAATCGCCACTGATGAAAGCTCTGGGCTTGTCGGGCTGGGGGATAGTGATTGGAGTTTATTATGGAACATTCCTTCATTCTATATGCCCTCATTTCCTCCCTGAATAGCAGACACATATATAGTAATTTCGAGATTTAACTAAGCATCACTCCCAAACCCTCCTTATTCCAGATACAGTTGGCTTTTCCTTTAATATTCAGTGACCATTGGTTGGTGAACTTCCGATTGCCTTATGGTTGCCATTTAATGCCACCTTTGCCTTTGCATCTTGTGTAGCATATTTGTCCTCGAGAGCCTGCCACAAAAGTCAGATATTAACATGTCACTTTCCTTTGAGACATTGCTTACCCAGTATTTGTTAAAGCCCACACCTTCACAAACTTCAGCAGCGGAGAGAATTGTTGGCGGCGGTCCGATTGGCAAGCTCGTCTTGAGAGCTTGCAGTGTCTCGCGGATACTCTTCAACTTGGCGGCGACAAGCATGAAGGGGTACGCAACGGCACTGAACCCTAGCTCTGCTAATTCCAAAGCGGAGAGGTTCTCGGTCATCCCCCCGTCGATTACTTCTATTATTAGTTTTCTGTGACCAGGAAGACTGTGGACTTACATACTATTAGCCAACATGGGCATTTGAACCTCCTCAACTGCTCGCTTCATTGCATCTCGGTCAGGAAGCGCCTCGATGAAGACACCATCTGCACCAATTCTTTGGAACTCCTTTGCGCGATAAATGGCTTCCTCCCAGCCAAGAATGAGAGAGTCAGTACGGGCCAGGATAAATATGTCTAGGCCGTTGTCTCTGGCGTCACATGCGGCCTGGATACGAGCAAACGCTTCTTCGCGTGGTACAACCGACTTGCCCTTGGTGTGTCCACAACCTTTGTGCCTTTAGTTAGCCGGATGGTGCTGAAATGAGAGTAAGTCTTACGTTTGGGCCAACTCTGGTCCTCGATCATGACACCAGCTGCTCCCGCAAGAGCAAAGCTCTCAACAGTCCGCTTCACGTTGACCGGTCCTCCATAGCCCGTATCTCCATCTGCTAAGATAGGAATAGATGTCACACGAGACGTCTCTTGGATTTTGTCACACATTTCCTGCATCGCGATATAACCTGTATCAGGCAACCCGTGAGAACTGGCGACAGTATATCCGGAGATAAACAGTATGGGAAAGCCGGCTTCCTCGACAAGCCGAGAGGAGAGTGCATCGTAGGAACAAGGGACGGTGAGAATTTTGGTCCTGTCGTTGTATGCCTCTAGCATCATACTACGTAGGCGGGATGCCCGTGAGGATGGCAGTCGACCCCGTGCATTGGGGAAACTAATGATTGCGGTTTCGGCGTCATTGCCCTGTCGCTCTACCTCAATTTCCTTGCCACTTTCGAACGCGAAAGGGAACGATACGTCGTCGTTGTAGACTGCCGGCATGATGATTGATTCAAGTGTAAAGTGATAAAGATGGATGTTTGGTGATCTGAAGTGTAAACAATATCTGGCTCATCAGTATCATTGGAAAGTCCTCTGTTCATTTATACCTTTATGCCCATATTCCGCCCCATTACTTTATGTCCCCATGGCCTCGCAAAGAGCGGGGTCAGTCGGATTCTCACCTCTATTCCCCCATATTTCCATGGGATCTAGCATTCCCGCTCCAGGCTTCCCACGGTGACAGGCGAAACCTCTCCACATGAGAGTCCTTGAGATCCCGTGGGATCCCCTGAGAAACCGAAGGGGCACCATTGGAATTAAACTCTGTAATATTAGCCACCACGCCCCTGAGGGCTCGGGATCCTTTAACCGAACCCATCCCTGGCCTGTTCCCGTGGTCATTCGGAATTTCAGATGCAACTATTGGCTCCGTCATCGGTGGGACCCAAGTGTCATAGCGCATGATTCCTTGATTTCCCTTGAAATCCCGCACCGTACCCGGTAGCTCGCTCCGGAATAGCGCGGATTCGTCCATATTTCCAGCTCTACCCCAGACCCAACCCCGCATTCTCAGAACCTGGGGAAATTCATGGGGTAGGCCAATGGGAAGTTTTTTCCTTTTAAGCTCCCTTTATCCTGATAATTCCTTCTTCCTCACGTTGGCTATAAATATTCAAGTTACTCTAGCATTATTTCTCAATGGTCAGAAAACCACTCTGGTTGTCCTTTATTACTACTACCGCGGTCTATCCTCACGTCAACCTATCTCAAGATGACTATTGCCAAGTCTGATACCAGGGATGTGGAAAGCCCTAAACTCTCCATGGAAGAACATACTCGTGTCGACATTCCAGCGGATGCCAATCGCCGAGTCAGACGACTGGTATGATGCGTTCCTCCTTATCAATTGCGTAGCGCATTTCAGCTAAACGCCGTGTCCAGTTCGACCTCCGTGTTCTTCCCATTGTCTGTTGTCTCTACGTCTTATCCTACCTTGACCGAGGAAATATTGGAAATGCGAAAACTGCAGGCGCCCAAGATGCGCTTGGCCTTAGCTCTTCGCAGTGGGCTTGGGTATTAAATTCGTTTTATATCGCCTACATTCTTTTCGAATGGACTACTATGTTCTGGAAGATCTTCCCTGCGCATATCTATGTTGCAGTCCTCTGTCTGGGGTGAGTCTTTTATGTTCTCTACTCATGATCTAGCACTGACGAATTGTTCCTAGTTGGGGAGCTGCTGCCATGAGCTCTGGTGCAGCTCGAAATATGGCAGAATTGGTTATTACCCGCGTTTTTCTGGGCATATTTGAGGCAACCTTTGGTGCCGGCGCTCCTTATTTCCTATCCTGCATATATAAACGAGAAGAGCTTGGACTCCGCATGGCTATTTTGCTGGGAATGTCTCCCCTTGCTAATACCTTTGCTTCGACTTTAGCATATGGTATTACACACATTCGCAATTCTCTGGAACCGTGGAGGCTTTTGTTCATCATTGGTAGGACAACCCTGAACCCCCTACGAACCTGGAAGCCCCCATACTAAAATCTATCTCAGAGGGAGCGCCGACTATCGCTTTTTCTGCCATTGTTTACTTCTTCCTTATCGATTCTCCCGCGACCGCCAAATTCCTCACCGAACAGGAGAAAACCTTCGCCGTCGAACGTCTACAAGTCCGCGATAATACATCGAACCAGGCGGTTAGTTGGAAGCAGATCATTGCTGGAGTATTTGACTACAAAAACTACATGCATGCTGCTATACACTTCTGTTGCAATTTCTCCTTTGCTGCCTTATCCAACTTTTTGCCTACTATTATACATAGTATAGGTTATGACTCGGTTACTGCACAAGGGCTGTCAGCACCTGTCTATTTTGCTGCATTTCTTCTTTGTCTTACGTCTGCCTTTTTCTCCGATAAATACGGTAACCGTGGATTTATTGTTGCTGGCTTTGGTGGACTGGGAGCTATTGGCTATGGTATTCTGGCTGGTGTCCGGGATTCGACAGGAGCCAGATATGCTGGAGTGTGGCTTGCAGCCTGCGGCATCTTCCCAGCTCTGGCTATGAACATCACCTGGCTGCTCAATAATCAAGGAGGAGACTCCAAAAAGGGAGCAGGTCTAGCCATCTCACTCATCATCGGACAATGCTCATCTCTTATCAGCAGCACTGTGTTCCCCAAATCAGCTGGGTATGTCACCTTTCCTTTATCTTGACCGAGTGCTAACTTCTTGCTAGGCCCTTCTATGTAGTGGGATGCGCTATCGGTTGCGGTATGAGTGGGCTCATTGTTTTCCTTGCCTTGATTATGCATTTCTTGTTGTCAAGGGAGAATAGAAAAAGGGATAAACTTTATGGACCTGTCGATAGTATTCAGGCAGTAGATGTCTCACAGCAGGGAGACTATGCCAGAAACTTCAGATACTTCACCTAGGAGTATGTCAGGGTATATATATTCAGTCAGGCTGATTAAGTGATAAACTTATCACGAGGCCTTATAAATGGACTTGTAGTGTATTCAACCTAAATGCAACTACCGGATAGTCAATTGGCTTTGTTCCATTATCAATGTTTGCTAGCAACGTCTCGGAGAACTCTTATTGCGGCGATATCACCCATTTTCAGCCGTGCTATAGCACAAACGATAGGGGTAGAAGGAGTAATTTGGCATGTGAAAACCCAAAATTGACGACTGGGCCCAT
This sequence comes from Fusarium sp. 190-020-2, assembly GCA_014884825.1. Taxonomy (NCBI): domain Eukaryota; kingdom Fungi; phylum Ascomycota; class Sordariomycetes; order Hypocreales; family Nectriaceae; genus Fusarium; species Fusarium sp. 190-020-2. The sequence continues at coordinate 177,230 of JACTAS010000059.1, read as the reverse complement.
ATCCAGATCCTGCACTCAGCACAAGAGGCTTCAGGAATTCCGATCTAGAGATATGCGCCTCCCGAGAGGCTGAACCTCACGGAGCATTAATATCACTCAGTAGACTATTAGGATGAGAAGTCCTATAAATAAAGATTATCTAATCTGATTAGATAAGGTTGCTATATAGCCGATAGCGTTTTAGCTATTATAATATTACACTTAGCTAAAAAAAATTGTATAATATATATTCACGGTAATATATATCACTTTAGCACTTTAGCACAGTGTGATATCACTTTAGCATATCATAATATGCAAGTCTGAGACGGGCTGCTGTGTGTAGGTCTGTTACAGCCGATGTTCATCGATGAGTGTCACATAGTCATCATGGACATTGGTGTTGGGACCGTGTGACTAAGGTGGTCCGATCTGCTGGTGACTGGGATGCGGATACTATGTAAGGAGCTGTGCTCCTCTCGGATATATGTAACTTAGAACTAACAATAACACAATCAACCCTTTTTACTTCAACATAGTACTGCCTACGAATATCCACTACCATAACCATATATTGACATTCCTTAAAAACATTAGACCGACAAGTAGTTGCCTGCGTTCTATAATATCATAAACTTCTCGGGGCGAACCTGGTTGATGAGTTCACCATCCATGACGCCGTCGCAGTATGCATCTCCAGTAAACGCGAAATTCCCATGCTCGCCCGGCCGCAGGACGAATGGAATCCGTGACCCCATTAATACGACAACCACATCCCCAGACATCATCATTGGCGGCCCCATGCCAAGATGGCCTTTCTTCGTCAGAAACGGTCGTTTGCCGCTCATTGTTCCCGTGCTACATTGGTAGTGGCTACCATCAGTATCAAGAATTGTCTCAGTTTGTCCTTGCAGCTCGCTCACCGACCCCGCAAGCTTGCGTTGCTCAAAAAGCTCACACTCTGCGACGAGTGACTTGTATGCCCTTCTAACATCAGATGTTGGTCGCGTAGTCCTGCCATTCCAGGTGTAAAGATCGCCGATTGGCACTCGCCAGACCGCTTCCTCTCGTCTAGACTCGCTGGCATAGATTGGCTCGTTTTTCAGGGCCGAAAGTTGACACATCAGTCTAACCTGAGCGAAGTAGCTCAGGTACTGCTCATGACTAAAAGATAGTGGTTTGTGCCATGGGCTCCCAACCTCTTCCACGACGTCCACCGTGATTCCTTCCAGGACGAGCATCAACGTGCTTGGAGATGATATTACGCTAAGTTCTGTGTCCCCGCAAGCCTGAAAAAATGGAGGGTCGACGAGGGTGTGATCGTAATACGATGGGGTGAGGTTGGAGCGCCAGTCCGATACCCATGAGGGAAGTGGGGTGTAACTCTTGGGAAATTGAGAGTATGAAAGGACTTCTAGTCCCTGTTTCTCGATCATGGCCCTCGCCGTCCGGCATAGGAGACCAGCATAGTCGAAGTCGCTATAATCGGGTATAATGTCCAGGCCATCTGTAGCTAGGCCCAGCAGCGCAAATATCCTGTCTCGCTGATCGGTCGCATGCATTTCGTGCTGTACGTATAGCTTTCGCATCAGGCTAAGGAGGCTGTCGCCGGTTGATTTCCCTGTCCATCTTGCGTCGTATCCCAGCCTCCGCTGCCTGGTACTGAAGAGGGCTGAGGTAGGCTCGTTCAAGATGAGCGGAAACTTTGCGTTGAGTTCCGCGAACTCTTTGTCCTTCCCGACGGCGTCCTTCAACAATTTCCCGCAGCTGAAATGTACAATCTGGATTGCGAGCATTACTAGCTCAACCGCTACAGACTTTTTACCGCAGACAAAGACTGTATCTGGGCAGAGACAGAACTCCTGAACTACCCATACCCTCTTGAACCACGGCCGTTGAAACCAGGCAATGATGGCGTCCAGGGAATCCCTGTATATAGAGCGGCTTTTTTCAAATAGAGCCTGGAATTCGATAGTCAGAGGGTCAGCAGGGTCTGCGTTGATGACTATCGGCTGGAGCTGCGGGAACTTCTCCTCGGTGTAGAAGCTTTCCAGACCAAGGTCGCGAGCATCTTGCCCTATTCTGGACCAGATATCCATGGCGGTGTCGGAGCCGCTCTCAGCAGGCCCCAGCCAAACGAGAACTCTCTGTGCTTTGGAGTAGATCTGACTCATCAGCCCTATCTGCAAGCTCTTCTCCTGTAGATTCTCCTGGTTAATGCAGATTTGGTCGATCCAGAGCGTTATGGCCTCATCCTCCCTCCGCAGGTGTCGAATCGCCTCATCCAGAGATTGAGTGATACGGAACTCTGTTTCTGGCAGCTTCAGACTGTGTGTTCGAGCCGCAGTTCCCCATGTGTACGAGAGCGCCTGGAAGTTCATAGGTTCCGATATGGGCGTCATCAACATCTTACAGTAGATAGGGACCCAGGAGTAACCAGCTGGATAGATCTTCAGCAGTCGGATATGCGTGGCGGCAGATGGGAGAATCGCATGTTGCTCAGCCGCCGAGGATGAATTTGGCGTATCAGACAGTAAAGTCGAAACAGCCTTCTCTAGGAATTTAAACATGGTGATGCAAGAAAGAAGATGCTCGATGTAGAAATAATCAATAAGTATTAAGGACGGTCTATAGGTTTGCCAGTTTAGGAGACCATCCTTCTTTAAACTTGTGGTGGCTTTTACAGCCTGGGTTATTGATGCGGTCGGGATGCGCTGCGGGGTTCGCGCGACTCGGCATAATACGTATGCCGGATGGCGATGCGCCACAATTTCGCTTGGCTGCCGATTATGGAGGGACTGTATGTATGTATGTAGATTTTTCGTACGGAGGGCCATCGGCCCCGAAAAGTCAACTACTAGGACATAGGACGTGCTGAGCTAAAAGGTTTATCTACGTGCTAATTACATTACATCCTTATTGTCCGTCCTATTTTCAGTAAAAGAGGAAACCCTGTCGGTAGCTAAGGCTGTGATTAGCTTGAGAGAGGGATTAGAGTAAGGTAAGGTAAAAAGCCTCTTTTAGTTAAAGCAGAGACCCTTATAAGGCTAGAGGAAGTACTAGCAGTAGTATATAATATAAGGTAAGTAATATAATATTAATAAAAATAAAGAAAGAGTTAAATAAAAAAGAATTATATTAAAAAAGATAAAAATAATTAATAAGAAAAAATAATTAATAATATAAAAAGAAAGTTTAATAAAAAAACAAAAACTTTTTTAAATAAAAAATACTTAAAAAATAATATAAAAAATCAGAAAATAATTAAAAAAAGTAAAAAATAAAAAGAAATAAAAAGAGATAAAAAAATAGAGATAAAAAGAAGTATTATATAATATAATAAAGCTAGCTGGCCTAAAACCTATTATATTACTAACTAGTTTAGGTAGTTTTTAAAGCTCTTAGGGGAAAGAGAAAATAACCTCTATCTATTAACATTTTCCATTTTAATATAAACCCTATTAAAGGCTTAAAAACGGCTTGCTTGTCTGGCTGCAGCTATAACAGCCCTTTCGATAGAGTAAGCAAGGCAGGCTTCGACACATGCTACTCCGTATACAGAGGCTTAATAGCGGGCAGCTAACCACATAGCTAATGCACAGGGCCTTCGGGAGTGCAATGGCACTTGCCACAAACTAATAAATGCAGGCGAGCAATTCGAAAACAGGGGTTTTTTGAGTTCAATTTTAGACGCTGTGGCGCTGCTACCTAGCATGAAGAGGCTGGTAATCGTATGATACTGAGACATTTTAGCGCATGACCTTCCTTTAGTTCGGCATTTGGTAAAACCTCGCTCTAGTGCAAGCCTGATAAAAATCCGTAGCTCAACTGGCTTCCTAATAATTTACAGATGGAACCTAATGGCTATAGTATTTATAGCTATAAATACCAATAGTTGCTTTTAGTTAGTGGCAGGATAGCGGCAAGTGAGGGGGTTTACCTGATTCTGCCTTACGAGGCGCCTTATAGTTAGTTCCTCTAAGCATCCCTTAATTCCTAACAGTATTAGCGTTGTTACCTCACTTATGTGGCTTTACTTACTACAATCCCGTAATTCCATGACATGCCGTCTGATATACGGACAGGGATTTCTGGCCAACGGGTTAGAAAGAAGTCTGGCACCTTGGTGCTTATGGGTGCCCAAAGGCGTGCAAACCCATCACAATGTGAACAGCCATCGATGCCCAAACCCAAGTCTTTGGTCTCACGTTTGGTTTTGCACTCTGCTTGGTTTCAACCAGGCGGATCGCCATTCTACTACGCCACCAGATATGATAAGAATAGTCTCAGTTTTCATAACCAAATTCTTTCTGTTATTATGTCCCGCGTGTATTGTGATCATTTTCGCAGGTCTTCCCATGGCGAATAGTTCAAACCTCTCTCACCGAGAGACTCTTGAATGTCAGACGAGGAAAGAGAGGAGTTGCAGGAACATCACACTAGGCTTGTGCAAGGGCGAGTGGCTGGGACCTCGCACAGTTTGCCTACTTTAGGTAGAGCATGTTGCCTTTATTTCACACTAATAAAATCAGAAAACCTAAAACGTTTCTATCGGCTAACCTTATTACATACTACAATAACAATATCTATAAAGTAAAAATTAATAGAATTAATAACATACACAATAAGCAAATAAAACAAACAAGCGAGTGAAACATGTGATGGTTGGGTTCCAAACTATGAAACTAAGCCGTTCTATGTTTCTATTTGCAGATGGCGTAGGGCGTAAACAGAGCGTTGTCGAAGTATCACGTCTCTTAATGGTAGATTCAATGCATATTAGGCTTAATTAATATAAAGAAGTTTTATTAATAGCTAGTAAGCTAGTCTCTATAAAAGTGCAAATAAAAGTGATTTATATACTAGAGTTTGTAGTAAGGACTGATGGTATAATGTGGTCGGTCCCTGGTGGACCGGTGATGTTTATGCATCGGTCTGGATAGACTGTTGAGTGAGAGTCGTCGGTCCTTATCTTATCAGTGGACCGAACTGTCTACGGAGTAGAGGGAGTAAGATTACGAGGCGCAGGCAGCCATGCACCCAGCTGATGCAGCCAATCACGCTATTATTCAACCCTGTTTGACTTTTTCAGCCGTAATATTTAGCAGTAGACCCATGCAGAAACTTTGATGCCTAATACTGGTCGGCTTCGCCAATGCCTTGGATGATAGACTCTAATTAATCAGTCAGTCAGGCTCTCCAACCGTCAAAGCTGAGTTTGATCCATGATAAATCATCTCGTGCGGTGATATAGGTCGAAGTTGAACTACATACATATACGGGTAACGGGGTTTGGATGTCCATCAGTCGGTTTCTTGCCGAAATTACGTGCACTGAACTCTCCTCACTGGCTTGGTTATCTCTTTTCTCTCTCATTCTCCCATTTTCCAAGCCCAGCCTCTTTCTCTGGTGAAGAAACTGCGGGGTTTGCATGGACCCAGATCTGCAGCCACAGAGGGGCAGCCAACGCATGAAACACAAAGGATAAGTCAGGCTGTAGTACGGAGTAGGTCTTTCCACATTTTTCACCGCCTTTTTGCAAACAAAAACAGGTCAAATAGCTCTGTGAAACGTGTATGACGATGATTCACTTCCGTTGCTCACTGCTATTTGTCTATCACCTTCCAAGACCCCGGCAATAAGCATCTACGCGCGCGGGGTTTCATTGGTCAGGCTCTGGTGGTTCGAGCCAACAACGTGAATCCCCCATAATTGACTGTAAGTCAGCCGCAAGTCGACTTTCGCCTGCCAGGCTTTAGCCAAAGTCAGGGATCATGCACCACTCTCTGACGCCCAGCCTGATCATTTCTACTGTATATCCTTAGTTAGTTCCTTATGGCTGAATATTCTTTTCGCCGATCTTGTAATATCTCTGTATAACGGTTGCACAAGCCGTTAAGCCACAGGGCAAAAGATCGGGCCATAATCGCTATGCAAGCAATTATGGGTGTGCTACAGCTGCCTTATAGAAGCCTTACAGCGCTGTTACGGGCACGAATCGTAACACTCTGGCCCTGCTTCTATAACGTCCTCGTCTTCTTAACTAAACTTAGTAATTTTAAAAGACATAATTACACTTCTACTTATAAGAAATAAATACATAAATACCTTAGGATATTAAATTATTATAAGAAGAAGTTTTAAAGTATTAAAGAGATATTTCTTATAACTCTATATATAACTAATTTAATTTATATTATAACTATAACTGCTAAAAGGGCCTTACTCTTAAAGAACTTAAATTTATTAAAATCCTAGCCTGTAAACTGGCTATAATTAAAGCTTAAAATCACTAAATTACTTAAAGCCGCTTTTACCTGCTTTAAAGAAATCTTCGCCGAGATATCTGCCATCGTCACACACCACGCTGCCCACGTTCCCTCATCCTCTCCCCTAAAGCCTTCCAGACCTCCTGAGAAATCTCAAACATCTCCTCGGTAAGCTTCTCTTTCAATGCCTTGCGCTCATTGATTATGCCCTCCAAGATGCTGTATATACCTCCGTCTGTGCAGCCTTCATCGATGCTTTGGACACTCGTCATGCTCTGTTCAGCAGGCGTCATGTAGTAATACAAACAGCAGAGCTCTTGCATCTCAGGTGATATTGCCTCCTCCTGTTTCTCCTCCTTTGTACCTCGCTGTGCTGAGGATCGCTTGAATGCACGGTTGAACGATCGTTTGCGGCTGATCTCAGACGGCGCCGCAGTTTCAAGGGTACCGCTAGGGAAGTGAACGCGCCGCTTCTTGTTCTTGGAGCATTTAGTTGTCTTGAAGCAGCTCTTGAGAGCGCGGGAGATGTTGGTGCTCGTTGTGCCTGAAGCCATATTGAGGACCACGGTCGATAACGTGCGTATTTGTCTTGAGAACAGCGACGCAGCCGCAGAAGAAAGAATGTCGCATCAGGCGGGTTATCCGATTGACGATGGTACGATATAAGAGCATTATAGTGATTGAGCTGAAGCCGCAAGTGAAGTTCGTGTTTCTGTGAAAGACTGAGAATGACGGCGATGCTGCTGTACTCAGCCGCCCCCCACAGCTTGCGCCTCAATTGACTGTATCGTCCTTGTCATTGTGTGAAATCGGTATCGATGCGAGACACAGTAAAGAAGTAAAAGGTCAAGGACAAGCGAAAATCGCCGCGAGCCTGATGATGATTTGAAGCGGTCAAGACTGGTGAAGAAAGGAAAGGTTCTACCTATGAAGGCGGTCCAGGGCTCCATGACCAAAAGAGTGAAGTGAGGTGACACAGAAAGTTGGTGACATCGACCACAACCATTTGCTTACTTTAGTGATGCGATGACTTCTGATCGAAACTCAAGATCGTGAGGAACATGTCGGATTATAGTGCGCCGATGTTCTCTTGGAAGATGGCCATCCTCTTAGTACAAGATGAAGAATCTAGCACTAACAGCAGATATGCTTGAGTACGGCCCTGTCTTGAAAGGCACGTCTTTTAAAGTGAACATGGTTGACTGAGCCCTGAAAGAATCCTATCTTTGCACTTAGAACACATCTGAGATAGTTGTCCATTCTGGGAGGACCATATCTGCATTTATGATTACTATTGTAGAAAGTGTTTGAGGAAATGAGCTATGTAACATGATAACTTCACGTTAGCCCAGATACAGTCAGGTCACACCAACGCGGGGGTGGCTAATTCCTAAGGTATTCCAACAACAGCTTCAAACATGTAATATCTATAAAACTAATGATTGCTTCTTGTCATCTTCTGCATACGCTATCAGCATCATTCAGTTCCCTGCAAAGCGCTCGCATGGTTTCGCGTATCGGGGTGCCAGTATCTCCAAAGCACTCCTATACTTTTCCTTCGCAGTGCAATCCGAGAACACCAACACCGACGCACACATACACAGACAAGACCTGTGTCTCAGCCCCGAAATGACAGATTGGGATGGCACCTCTCTTTCGCACAGCCCTTTTACAGAGGACTGATTAATGAACAAGATGTCCACCCGGCAAAGAAGGCAGGTGCATAATGAGCGGGAGACTGAACAAAAGCTCCGATCTATGTACTGAATAACTCCTCTATTGACATGCCTTCTATCCCCTCAATCCCACAATCCCACAACGTCATGTATACTGCAAGAGGCTTTATAAGCTACAAGCATAATCTTTAGGGAGCCTTCGCCTCTGTATTTTCAGTGACTTGCACAATATTCTCCTCTCCTCCATTACCCGCGGCGTCTTGCTTAACGCGACTCGCCCGCCAACCTGGTCCAAAACGAGTCAATGCAATGAAAAAGGGAACGATAAACAAAAGAATGGCCGCGCAGACAGTGTATGTCCAACCAGGGTGAACTGCGTCGGTCAATGGTTGTATAGCGGCGGTTATGGCAGCACCCAAGCCACAGCGTATCAAGTTGTTAGCCGCACTTGCAGTAGCCGCGTCTTGAGGGAAGAGATCTACCAGAAGAGCGTTCAGAGCTTGCGCCACGGCGGTGGTGGTGTAGCCGATGACAAAGAGGAACACTATGGGCCCGGCTAGGTGGGTGGGCTTGTTCAACGTCCATCCATACCCAATAAGACTCGCGATAGCGGCGACGATATGCGGCCATGTTACTTGCAGGCGGGCGTGCTCTACAGGCATATTTGGGTCCCGACGGGCAAACTTTAGGTGGATATTATGCTTAGCAGCTGTCTTTCGGTAGGCCCTGTCCATGAGTCGGCCTGTGATGACAGTACAGACAGCGCTGCCAACACCAAAAGCCAAGAAGCAAAGGGATGTTTGCACCTCAGAAAGGCCGTAGAGGCTCGTCATAAGCTGCGGAAGCCCAGTGTTGACGCCAGCAATCAGTATGTTGATTACACCGTTGCCCGCTAGCACCACCGCCCCCTCCTTGTCCAGCACCACCTTGAAAATAGAGAAAGGATTGGGGAAAGACATGGAATTCCGCTCCGTGGCCTCTACCTGCTGCTGTTTGCTCCGCTGCTGGAAACATAAGCAGAGAGGTTGACTGAGCCGTGGTGGCACCCGCGATCCGTTGCCTACAAGTTTACGGTTGGTCTCGGGGAAAAGGAAGAGGAACAAGATCCCCAGCACGACGCACGCGATGGCCAAGAACCAAAAGATGGAATGCCACCCCAGATATCGAGTCAAGACGCCGCCTAGCACGGGTGCCAAAGCAGGGCCAAGAACGGGCGCAACGGTGGCCCATGCCATATAGGAGCCACGCTCAGCCGGCTCGACAATATCTGCTATAACGCCACTGGCGAGGGGAATTAACCCGCCGGCGCCGGCGCTTTGTACGCACCGCAGCACTAGAAGCCCCGCGTAAGTATTCTGTAGTGCCAGGGCAATATTGGCAATGAGAAAAGTCGAGAGACACGCGATGTAAGCGAGGCGACGGCCACTAGTGTCGGAGAAACTGCCGATGAAAGTGGGAGCGATGCCTTGCAGGATCTGGGTCAACGTGAGCATACTTGGAGTGCAGGAGCCAAGGATGGAGCCACTCTACCATAAAGGTTGTTACTGATAGGTTGACGTCTGTGATAGTCACGCCAAGATCGCTAGCTACGGTTGGGAGGGCGGGATAGTACATGCTAGTGGCCATTGTCCCGAGGAGCGCAAAGAGCGATACAGATACGATCATCAGGCGCTTCGGCCAGGTGCCGTAGACAGAGAAGACGTCGTCTTGCATGGCTGACAGACTGATAAAGAAGTTGTCGGAGGTGACCCTCGTGGAGGAGCCAGTGAGAGGGGAAGCGAAGCATATGTAGAAAGTTGAAGAGAAGTCAAGAGCCTGGTATTTCATAAGTAGTAAAGGACTCTGGAGTGAGAAGGAAAGAATCAGACCAGCAATGAGGGATCTACAATTCCCGTGTAAGCGATGCCGTATATCCGTAAGCTCATGAGATTCGGAACTTTTTGTTGATATAATTAGCACCCGGCTAGCCTAATTAGGCAGCTCTTGTTACGGACGGTCATATCATATCATATTAGAAGCGCTTATCTTGCATTCGTATTTCAGAAGGAGTTCATTCGTATTAATGCAGTCAGGCCGATTTGGAGGTAGGCATCTGCTTTTACCGAGTACATGTGAATCCTAGTCTCTGAAAGGAACAAATGTCAAGATAAGGATCTTTAAACCTTGTAAAACAAATCCAGAGTAGTAAAAGCCATGCGACAAAAACATGTGTCTAAAAAATATCATGGGATTGATATTCCAGGACCGCTTAGCTGCTTATCCTTTCTGGCAGGTGGCTTCACACAGGTGGCCCAGGTGTGAATAGCACGGATGGTTCTTTGGTGGACAGAACTCATCCCTCCGATAGGGGCGGCAACTCCTTGCTAGCCCTCGATACATGGGATGTTCTGTAGAAAAACAGTAAGCAAAAATCAACTCTATCAATTATCTCTCCTTGACGGCCTCGAAAATTGAGATAGCCCAATGCCGCAAGATTGACTGCGTGCTATCAGTTGAGGCGATGCAGATTTCCTGGGCTCATTACCCTGGACTGCCAATATAATAGACTGATTCAATCCTAGAAATCTTTTGTTTGACAGAACAGAAAAATGCTTAGAATTGGCGCTGCGCCCACTATCTGATACTTATTGAAGGGAGAAAAGAAACTCTAGGAGGATAATTCGCAAATTTGGTTAATGCCGTTATACGAAATGTAAACGGAAGCATGCTGCGGGCCAAGATGCAGCAGCGCCAATGGAAAGTTTCAGTGGTGTTGGTTGAAACATAGGGGATGGTTGCTGCTTGTTGGTTGCCACAGTCCACTATAGTTAATTACGGGGCTTATAAATTTAGTAGAATTAGTCCCCAAAGCTGTTGAAAAGAGCACCACGATGATCCAAGCTTTTAGATGTCATGGATATTATTAGTATTCTGTGAGCAATCTACTCGTCTCTAATTCTTGTTATATTAGATATAATGGCTACGTGAAATGCAGGTTAAGATTCGCCTTGGCCGTAAACTGGTATTACTAAAACTGTTATTTTTAGCGACGTGTGAATGGCATAAAAGGTAGCTTCGTAGATCAATTTGACACGAGTAGCTTATATAATGTTAGTATATATAACGACCAGGAGGATAAGAGCAGCAGAGTAACTGGCTCACCATACTACCTCTTTGACGCGTTGAAGCCTGACTTTGGTATTATCGAGCAAGCAGGTTATCAGGTCCTAGATTGGTATCTGTATAAGCGCGGTGCTGACTCTGGAAGCGATCGAAGGAAGCGAATGGATGTCTTTGGCCGACTAATTGCTAAGTTCTTCTAAGTTACAAACATGGAGGAACGAGAATCCTTCGAGGTAAAAAAGATAAGATCGGGAAATGAACGAGGAATCTAGTTTGTTATTTCTATCAATCTGGCGCTGGCGCCATTGTTACTCGTATATTCATTATAGTACAAAGCTGACACATTATAGAAGGTATGAATATAGACATTAGATGTCTAAATGTGGGCAGTATTGAATTGAATCTTGCATGGAATCTTCTTCGCGACTCACTCTCTTCTCAAGCCTCCTCCATTTCGTTTCATTATACATACTTCATGCCGAATGGTTAACTGTATAACACCAGAAGCTATATCTATACTAGCTTTCATCATTTAGAGACTATTCTGTGTCCTGGAAATCTGGCAACAGGCATTCAAGACGCTTGTCTTGCAACAAGTCACAAGCTCAAGGCTCTTGGAACATGACTGTCACGATTGAAGAGAGTATTGTGCCGCCTTCTTGATATGCTGCAGTTTGCCAACCGATAATTGTGTCTCACGCATGACTTCAACACTGGAATACAATAATAAACTGGCACATCGGAGAGACGGGGTTATCTTTAGCTATTAGGATGGGCTGTTGGATAGTTCAAGTGAACCGGTCAGCTCACACCGGAGCCTGTGATCAATGGGGGGTTGCACGAGGCTCTCATAGCAGGGATACACTCTTGCTGACCCCTATCAGACTCATCCAATTTAACTTGACTATCCAATGATGTGTTTGAGGCCAAGAGGCCCTGCTATTTCAGCAATGTGTTCTGGGTGTCTCAAGTTTTTGGCGCACTGATGGTCGTAATGGCAGACGAACTGTTGATTCACTTATAGGCTGATATACTAGGGATGTGCGTTTGTCCCTTGATCTGCTGTATGCAAGACGCCATGTAACTAGCAGTAGTCAAATTGGGGTCTGGTGACACTGACTGCTCTAAGGCTCACAAGAATCTCGTGTCAAGCAACTGTCTAAAGTGATCGGTTACCTGCCTTGTTTCTGTTAAATATGAATTAGGCGGAAGGCTCTCTTTGGTAGTCTCGTGAGTGTATGATCTTCTGGTATTTGTGCATACTTATCTGCGTCTAGGAAACTAATAGTACCTGACAACAAGCGCCTTACCCTATTTCCAAAGCTTTCCCAGCTTACAATTATCACAGCCCATCCAAAAAGCTGTGCCTCCGCCACCGATTCTCTATCCTCATTTTCACCAGTCTCTTCACAGCATCATAAGTCGTTCATAGCCATTTCGTTGGATCATATTTTCAACTAACAGGGAATCTAAAAATGACGGCTTCTCAACAAGCAAGCACCATTGTGTCGACCACGTCCTCCTGTTCTTGCTTTTGCAACTTGATCTTGAAAATTCATCTCCAACTCTTTGATTGAAACATGCTTCTCTTCAAGAAATTTTCCCATCGGGTTATTATTAGCTTCGTGGTTCATAAACAAGAAGCTTCTCAGTAGTCTGGTATACGCATAATGCGTTAGTTTACATCACGAAAGCCATGTTCCATTTCATTAGTCATGCGATCTTATATTCTCAGTGACGCACTTCTCGATTCTGGCAGAATCGGCGGCCCTCAGAGCTATGACCTTGTCAAGACCTGCCAGTTGACGGACCAGCATAATTTGGTGGCCAATCACGCGAATAACGTCGACCGCCTTCCCCCTCTCGAACTTAGAAAGTGGCTTCTACTCAGGAGAATACGTTTTCGAGATTCGGCCAAGATTAAGTTCTGTTTATCTTGGCATCTGTGATTCATAGTTAATTTGTGTTGCTTACCTCGGTTGATTGATGTTCAAGACGACGTTTCCGCTCTATATTGAGCGCATAGCATACTTATAGCTTGCAACGGCCAGAAGACATTATTGGTTTACAGTTTTACATACATTTGAAGGGTAAAAATGTGTAACCTAGACAATCGAATGGTAATGATACCGAACTCTTCGGATGTCTCTCTCAATCTCTCCAAGCTCGTGATATACAGAATGATTCCCCCAAAGGCATCTGGAGCAAGTAACAAATGTTCTTGACTCAGTAAGGTAAGACGACGAAGGCACCAATTCCAAACATTCAATTCTTCCTTTGAGTTAGATTTACTGCAATAAACTCTTTTAATACCCCCTTGTTCTTATTAAATTTTTAACACAACATAGGATTTCATAGTGTATTTAGATTCACAGAATTCCCCCATAATCTAAATACGAGGTATTAAATTCAATTTTTCTTGCTAAGTTGATCATGCACACGCCCTTCCGTGGGACGTAATAGGATGTCAACCACAGCTTCTTTAGCCTAGGCTGCAGCTCCCTATAACTTATACTATAATTCTGAGTATAGGCTGTAGGCCTTAGTATAGGCAGCAGGCCACGGTGCAACCTTTTGTATATAAGTAGCTAGCATCTATTAAACTAAATGCACTTCATGCTAATACCATTCCTTTACCCTGCTAGATATCTTTAAATTCTGCAGTCTATATTAGAGAAGTAGTATAAATAATAGTGCTATATAGGCAGCTATAGGAAACAGGTGCAATATAATTATATATGAATTATTAAAATAGTATTATAGGTCTATTATAGGGCCAGCAGGTCTAGTATTATAGCCTTACCTCTTTAGTAATAAGAAGGGGAAGAGTAAGAACAACTATAATAAGGAAGAAACAGAAGATAATTATTTTAATTATTATTAGATTATAAGTTACCTAGTAAGAGCATGCTATTTAATAATTTACTATCCTGACTTTTAATATATAGCTATAATTTTAATATATATTTATAATTTCATCTTTAAAAATTATTAGTAATACCCTTACTTAATTACAGACTAGAGCATTACCTAATAATCTGCCCTTTGAATTATCTAGCTTTAATGTTATTTTCTATACTACTTATCTAGAGAATGTTAAATTAGGTAATTCTTACTTAATTATAATAAGGAGATTAATAATAATAACCTTAACTTATTAAATTAGAATTATCTTAAAAGAATATATAGATTTCTTTACCTATTTATATTAGCAACTTTATAAGCCAAAGGTAAGAATTATATATTATTATAAGAATTAATAATTATAAATAGTTTATTATCTTATAAAAAAAAAGTTAAGATATACTATTACTTAATATATTTTAAACCCTAACTTAACTCATTATCTAATTTAGGAATATTACTTAAAGCCAGAGATATTTAATTACTATATCTTTTATTTAATTAAAATAGGCTGGTTTATTTTTAATAAGTATTATATTATAACTAAAAATATGCCTATTAATACTACTACCCTCTTTCTTAATCCCTTAAAGTAAATTAGGTATATTAAGTACTATTAGCTAGAATTCTAATATAAGAATGCTATTACTAATATTTATATAATTTAAAAAGAATATAAAACTAGATTCCGTTGCGTCTGATGAAGCTTGACCAGGCCGCTGTGCAGCAATCAATGAAGATTTACTGAGTGTCCGGCCATCTCAAAGCAATCATCGGCATCTGTTCCGGCTTACGTTACTACGGGTTCGGTGGGGGGGTTTAATAATGTTGAATTGGCATGAAAGTTCAGCATCCTGAAAAGAGGAAAGTGGCGTTCTCATCGATTGATCAGTCGGTGATCTACGTGGCTGCCAATGTTTGAGGCCCGACAGCTGAAAATCCTCTGACCGGATTTGGAACCGTGCAGGACGGCGGTCAGGCGGGATAATGAGACATGAAGACTCGGTGACCTCTGGTATCAGCAAGACGTGAACACAGTACATATGTGGAAGTCTCAGAAACGAGGTTGGCGGTAATCCCCTCTATTGTGACGAAATCCGGAGGAATCTTCCAGGTTTGCATTTTACTGTGAGACAGGTGAGATGTTGTAAGGGTATTCGACTGACAAGATGGCAAATCATCGAAGGGATGAGGCTAGAGGTGAAGATAAGATTCAGGCCGTGTCTCATCGTGCCGTGTCTCATCATGCCGTGTCTCGGGACGCCACTAGCATCTCTCCCTTTCTATCCAGTGAACACTGAAGGGGTACCTTTTACCGAGGCTCTGCTTGTCGTAGTTACGGAGAGCGTCTAGTGAGTTGCATTTCTCGTCTGTAATGGCCCTCAAAGGTCGCTGGGTGACGATTATGCAACAATGCCACCCCTACAGTTTAATCATCACTCCAGTGTTCTCAAATTTCCAATCCTTTGGCTAGAATGGATCGTGGGAAGGCCGATGAGCCGTAATCTTTGATCATTCCGACCATGCGCGTCTTGTCCCAGCTGAATATCCGGAAATTGTCTCCGAAATGCTCCCGTATCTACAAGGCTTAGGTCGGCCTCTGAGACACTTTGACATTACTACAGCATGCTGACATGATGTCATCACACGTTCAGCTGGGACAAGATCTGCCGCTGGGGGCACAAATCTTGGAACGAAGCGAATTCCAAAGGCTAGGCTATGGAATATAAAAGCCTTGGGTCACCGTCTCCGAGTTCCATACATGTTCTCCATCACACATAAGCTTATATTTGAACAAACTGAAACCGCACAAGATAGCCACTATGAGTGTACAGGGTCGGTCAAACAATACAGCTCACCGTCTACTGTTAGATACTTACTTCATTAACTAGGGCAAGTTCGAGACGTCAAGCATGGCGGCATCGGTGAAGTTGAAGCCGGAAAAGGCGTAATCACCAGATACGCCGATGGCCGGGCGACGCGATTTACTTTCAAAACAAAGTTCGACCGCGTGCCAAATGTCCAGATCACGCCAATTCTAGGTGGTCAATATGAAGCCTTCCGAAACTTCTGGCTTTATCACCTCCATCCTACTGGAGGCCCGGCGGTCGATGAGAGTGGGTTTTATCTGGGAATTTGTGGCGACACGGGTCAGACTATTAACTTTGAGTACCTTGCTATTGCTGTTTATACAGCTGGAGATGAGTAAGGGGGCACTGGGGTGCAGGATGGTTACTTTGGCATTGTGAGGGGAGGGGGTTGTACAAGTCGCTGTGTCGGTTAGGTATCAACCTTTAATATGAAAAGATTGAAGACGAAGAACAATATTTACGTGAATAAAAGAGGCTGTCGCGCTTCCAAAGCCCATCTGAGCTTTGTTTGTAGAGCTTCGACTACCTATCAAAATACATTGGAAAGGAGAGTGATTGATGGATTATCTCTAGCTGATATCTGTTTCGTGATGTCAGACGTTACAAGTGATGGTGTTGTCCCTACTTGAAGTGTGTATACAGCTCGGTTCATTGAAAGCCTCACGCTGCCATTGATATTTGCTCGAATAAAGTAATCACTAATGCTTGTCAATAGAATGATTGGTCGCGATAGCTGCACTCGTTATGAGGGCTCGTCCCTGAAAGTATTGTGCTTCGGAGCTGAAGTGGCGTTGCAGGGACTTGGCCACAGTGACAGTCTTAACCAGGTGCTGGAGAAAATCCAGCAAGGCAACTACCATGGCAGGCAAACCATTAAGAGTCATCTATGAAACTGTCAGGCGCTGATGAATTGTCACCTTGGTAATGTCCGGCTAACGCTGGCACTTGATCTGTGACTGAAGCAATGTGATCAAAGATAGTGGCATGGCTGGAGTTACCCAAGTAGCCAGGATATGGCAATCAGCCAATGTCTTTGGATCTTTGGAGAAACCGAATTCACCCAGAGACTATGTCTTTTCGGGGTCGAGAATGGAGACGCTGATATTTCAAACGCCGGTTAAACGGATGTTGTTGATACGCGCAGTCATGGTTTCAGTTGTCGTTCTCACAGCGCGTGCATGCAGGTAGCTTGTGGTCACAGGTAAGTTTCTGGCTCCTACACGGCTTTTCTCGCTGTCATTTCGGTTGTCATTGTGATGATAATTATACTGTTCTCTCGTGTAGATGAAGAATCGGAGTAAAGTAGACTTTCATGCCCTTGGCGTTTGTCCTCTGTATACACCAAGCTGACGGAGCATCACGCCAAGAAACCTTTATCCGATTGTTCACATCTTACTGCGGGTGACATAAAAGTGACGTGCTTTCATTGCATTTGGTGAACAATATGAATTAGATATTTATATTTTGAATGCAAACACCTGGCTAAAATGTCCTCGGCCTCAGATAAGGTCAAACGTCCGGTCTACCTTGGGATCCCTGGTGATATAGTGGATGCCATTATATCAGAAACTTCTCTGCTCCAGAAGCCAAAGTTAGGCCTCCCGAGACAATGGCAGTCACCTCGCTTTTAATCATGTTCCTCAAGAATAGACCACGGCATTACTTTGCTGCAACCTGGACTGGTAGCATCGCAACTCTCTCATCTCCATCCGCTCCATCAACAGAAAAGGACCATATATCACGTATCATGTACTGGAGATGGAAAAAGCAAAGTAGAACATAATCTCATATCCGGGAGATGCACGATGACAAGACAAAGATTCGTTTACATCCTAAGCTATTGCTTCAATATTACCTGCCCAAGGTCTGAGATCGCTCAGCCGATGGGATTTATTAAATCAGACGCTGATGATGAACTCATCTGCTATTACTGCATCTAGTAGACGCGCTTGCAAGTGATGTGCACGCAGAAGATACGCTCGTCGGTCAGTACTGATCACACAATGCAAAGTCTCTCTAATAAATTTTCGTACACCAATTCGCACCCATTTATTGATCTGCAAGTCTATTATCTGCAGATGTGGCCAATTGCTGGAAAGTCGACTTCATGTCCTATGACTTACGCAGTAGATCAAGGTCAACTCAAGGTGAGCAAGGTGAAGTTGGGAAAAGTCGCGGAAGTACCTTTTTCCGCAGCGTGCCCCACCTTTCAACTTGAGCTTCATCTATGCAATTGAGTCGAGATGATACACTTTACAGTACAAGCGACATGGCGCGTTGACGAGGCGCTTCTTGTTGCGCGTTCTTTATTTCATCATTACCCACTTCTCCATGCGCTTCTCTTTATTATTCACTATTTCGCATTACCCAGCGGCATTCCTTTCTCTGTTCCGCCTCCCTGCCTTCGCCTTCTCTTGAGTTCACTCACCATCACAGCCTCTCACAACCGCACCTCTCTTCTCAAGTCTCGCTTCTGACAGCTCACCTCTCCTCCGCCACAATGTCCGCCCCTCGCCGCCACAGCATTCTCGTCGCGCCCTCACGCCCCGAGAGTTCAAGAAACGCAGAATATCGACAGCGCCTCATCCATGACCTGGACCGACTGTGGATGGGCGGCCGTGGCTAGTTACCCGAAGGCACCGATCCCAGCAGACCTGCCCTGGACTCGCTCTACCAGATGCGTTCGCTGACTAGAGCCATCAAACGAACTGGGCAGCCGCTTCCTGCGCTGTTTGTCGTCGGCGGTCCTCTCTACAATACGAGGTTCACAAAGAGGAACATTGCTAACGCGGAGGCGTTTATCTTGAGGCGTATTCAGGAGCAGGGGGGTACTGCTATGGCTGATCATGGATACGCGAGATATCCTTTGTATCAGCCACCGCAAGAACGTGATGATCACGGTCAAGATGGAGAAACTGCCTCCTCGTTTGGTGAAGCTGAACTCGCGCGCGCCTCTTCTAGCCCTGCTGAACAACTCGACATTGGCAACGACACCTTTGCACCCCTGAACGACAACGACAACGACAACGAGATCGCTCTCTCAACTTCTGAGCTCTTCCAAGATGATCACGATGATGCGATGGAAGTCATCAACGATTTCGACGGCAGCGATACCTTGTCCACTGACCTCAACGAAAGAGCTCTTGCTCGTATTCGAGACGGTGAGTGGCTTGATGACTTTAGAATTGCTCAACTCCTCGACCGTCTTGTCTCAATCCAACCTCTCGATGCTGCCACGATAGACCCTCTCTTGATCGACAGAGTTCCTACCAATGGGTCCATCACTCATCGACTTGGTGATGGCACGACCCGCGATTTTCTGCTGCTGGTACCTGTTCTTTGCGACGCTCACTGGATTCTACTTGTGCTGCGAGCTGGTGACAAGTCAGTGACCTACTTCAACTCGATGCCCAGTCTTAGCATGGACAACTTGCTCCCTCGTGTTCAAGAGGTTGAGAGTGGTCTGGTCAGGGGCTTGGGTTACAATCTCGCCGATGCTGTGTCTGCTGGCCCAACGTGGTGCCCTGAACAACTCAACTCTGACGACTGTGGCGTCGCTGTTGTTGTCAACGCTCTCTACATCCTGGCCAAGAGGCCTCTATCATCCACGTCCGCCAGCTGCGATTATGCCACCTGGCGCCATGTTTTGGCTGCACTGCTGGATGATGAGCTTGTCGACAATCTCTCCCCCGTACCCTCAGATCTCACAAAAGAGCCTACCATCAATCTCGGTGTCGCTGAGCCTCGACCTGAGAGTCTCCGAGCTTCCGAGTACCGCGAGTGGATGCGCAACGAGCGACAACGTCTCGCAGCCCACATGCAGTCCAGCATCGACACTCTCCTCCGGTTCTCTTCTCGCTGCAGCTCTCACATCAACATCACCAACGAAGTCGTCGCTGTTCTTGAGGGTCTCACATCTCCTGCTGGTCAAGTCGATACTGTTGGCCAAGAGCTCCAATCGGAGTTGGAGTCACTCACCAATGCTCTTACTTGTGTGCGCGCCTGTATCATGGTGAATGACGTGGCTGAGAAGGCTTTGAAGAAGCAGTTGAAGGGGTTGGAGAGGCAAATTGGTCTGCGTGATGCTTTTCGGGAGAGATTGGGGGTGATTATTCGGCAGTGTCGAAGTGACCATGAGGGTCTTGAAAGGATGGTCGATGATGTTGCTACTTTGATTGACGAGATGAAGAAGGAATGTGTTTAGATGGATGTACAGACGGAATAAATGTGATGCACAAATAAGGAATGGGGGATGTGATAGATACATACACCTAGATTTAACTATGATTTGACAAGTTGAGAAGTAGAGACTGGAAACCAAGCATAATGGAATTATCACAGACCCAGCAGAGTAGCTATCAGATAATGGCCCTTGTTATCGCATGGGTAATTAGAGCGAAAAGAAATGGCATTGGACGGCATAATTGATGTGGCTACCACTTGCAGGAAGTCATAAGTACAAGTCATTGAGACATTCAAGAGCAATGTCAACGATCAGCCGAAAGCACTCTTTTGTAGTCTTGCAGTTCTTCTGTCCTGACTTTTCTAATTGAACAATGTAGTCTTCGTGAGCGTGGTATTGTTTGTATAAGAATATTGGAACATTATTGAAAAATAATTATCAACCAAAGGACAGCGTTAAAAAGCAATGGGAGGCCGTAAACATCAATAAGTCTCGAGATCTACAGGAAATAAGCCATGTGATTATTAATTTGAAGTTCATGCTTCTGATAATAAATCTTGGCTTTGAGATGGCTGGAAGTGTCGTTGGAAAATATAAAAAGTGATCTGATGCAGCGTAGTGGCGCTAACTAAACATTGGGACAACTGGATCAAGTCAATTGGTTGACGATGATGACGACTGTCTAATCTCCCAACAGTATTCAAGACAACAATGAACCCAAAAAGCTCGGCGGCAACATCGCGCGAAATCCTCCTCACTTCCACCATGGCAGCATCTCAATCCCCTATGCCATGAGGTGCTGTGCGGCATCCGTATCTTTTCCAACCGAACTCACACACCACTCCTGTTCATACCTACCGCCATTCATTACAGTCCATTTTGTCGCCGACTGAGCTCTCCCTGCTCCTCCATCGACTTGATTAACAGCATACCGTGTTCAATCCTCCTAGCTGACGCACTGTCGCAATCCTGAACGCTGGATCACAACGGCTGACCATCATCACTGGTGAACAGAACAAGGTCGATATTCGACGAATGCTTCAACAAACCTGGGACAAAGGCAACGAAGACTAAAATGTCTTGAATAATGCCATGGCCTTCTCTCTGCTTTCCCGCTGTCCCTAGCCCTAACCCAAATTGCACAATAGGTCTACATCTTAGGTCTGGACGATATCCATAATATTCCTGGTTCCTGATGGAATGATCAGAAAACACTATGCCGTGTATTTATATAGGATTGCCCATTTTTTTAAATGAGGTTAGAGCACTGACATTCGTGATTGAAAGAATTCGCTATGATGACTTTTGTCAACTTCTGTAAGTTACCCTACAACTCATCTTAACAAATTTGATTCAAAGGCAACGGTGTGGAGCAAGGTTCGGCCGACATCCGAGTCTAACCGGCATGTCGCTCAAAGGTTCACCGAGCCAACGACGGAGTACCTGTCAACACATTCGCATTCACGCCAGAGACAGATACGCTCACATTCAACCTTTTCGGATGTACCTTGTTTGAGAAGAATAAGACGCTACTTGCATATCTCTGCGTAAGGTCAGAGAATTCAAGGCCAATTTTTGCTGGAGCTTACTTGCTCGCTTTATTTCTTAGCTGCCAATAATATTACAAAGTAGGGTAAAAGGCATCTACAATTAATCGTGCATAATATTATGGGAATTATTCAAGGCATTATACATATCTGGTTCCACTATTTAGGCATCCATCAAGCCGAACTTCGTTAACTGCACGTCCTCTGTTTACATTTCACTACAAATTATTCTCATATCCATCATCCATCATCATTCACACAAGTCTTCCTTCAGAATGCGTCTTGAAAACTTCCCTCAAGAGATAATACTCGAGATAACCTCTTATATGTCAGTACATGACCTGACGGTGTTAACTCGGGTTTCCAGGCACTTCAATCACTTTGTTCAGCCTCGATTATGGAACGCCATCGAGCTTCATCACGCGAGCTTTCATGACCCTGGGCGCCTCTGTCCCAGCACCAGAAGATCGATATTTGCACAGATGTCAAGACTCGGTACTTTGAAAGCTAAGAGCCTCTTGAAGATGTTTGAGCCATTGTCATCTGGCGGGTTGGAGAAAGACCTGGAACAACGCAAAGCGATTGCATCGCGAGTTAGGTCATTGAGCCTTGTTTTGAGGGGTGATTGCGAATCGAAGTCTTGGTATTTGCTACAACACTTGACCAATCTCACGTATCTGGAAGTTCACGGCAGCTATGAGTGGCTCGGATGGAACTACCTTTACCAGGAAAACGAATCAACCTTACTTGAACAGCTTGATCTTCCCAGAGCTGGTCCCTCGAACCTTCGTCATGTCAAACTCTACGGGTACATACCACGTTCCTTTGCGGCGTGGGTGTTGAAAACTGGCGTTAAGCTTGAGCGTCTCCAGCTTGGAATGCTTGAAGGCGGGGTAGAAGTTGAGGACCCTGCATCAGGTCATATTCACCGTGGGGAACCATGGACCCCATATCACTTTTATCCTGCCAACATGATGCGCGTACGAGGTCAGCAATGGCTGCCGATACCACGACCTTTAAGGAGCTTTCTTCCCTCGGAGGTTCTGGAGGATGAAGAAAATCAAAAGCTTGAGCTAAGCCTTCCTCGGCTAAACACCTGCATTTGTGTCAGCCTTGTCGTGGCGACGATGCTATTGCAGCGGGTAAACTGTATTACTGGTCTGCACGCACCGAACGAGCTGCCCATAAGAGTTGGCGACGGATACTTGTGGCTTCGAGATTGACGCTCAAGACATTAGTCTTGGAGCAAAGATTCGGAGTCCAAATGTCTATGCGGGACAAGTACCCGGAGCTGTTCAAACAACCTGACCCACGTGGTATTGGTAGCACGAAGCTTTTGCACATGATCGGAACGCTACTTACTCAAGATTATAACTTTGCGGCTCTGAAGCAGATAGAACTACGGGGGATGTTTGTTAGCTCTGATGAACGTGGTCACCCTGCTCCCGGCTCTCCAGTCGGCGACTTTATGGTGTTGATGCAAAATATTGGGGTCAAATGTCAGGCTAGACGTGGTTGCATGGTTTGGTTTGATGGTGATTACGGTGGCGCGGATTGGGATGCATGGAAGACAGATCTGGAGCATGAAGCCAAGACAAGAGCAGAAGAAAGAGGAGAAGCTGTAATTGCAGAATTAGATACTGAGGAGCTCCTAGCTGGCATTTAGATACCATTTATTATTAACAGTAACTGGTTTGGACTCATCCTTGAGGCCAGGACCGCAATCGTCCTGGCTCCCACGTCGCTTGCTAACTTCATTTGTAGATACCTGTTAACTTCCTACAGGGCCAATTTCCAATTCTCAGGTCAGTTCGTTCTTTACGGTTGCTCAGGCTTGAGTTTGCGGATGTGGGTATTAGTGATAGAGAGTCGGCGGGTTGTAACGGCGTTAATTGGAGCGACCTGGGTTTTCGTCGTCGTCACGGCCTTGTGCGTAGAAGTCTACTTTTTAACACAACAGAATCTTGATGGGGATGCTCTCGATCTAAATACAGGCGCTGCTGCATTACACATTGCGAGCGGTATGGAAGGAGAACATGTGGCTACAAGTCATGAAGCAGGTCCGGCTACATTTCGAATACTCCTTAAGTAGGATGTGATGTTAATTCAAGATATAGAAATGGGAGAACCCCTTGCCTTATGGTTGGAGCATGCCGTGATATGGTTGAGATACTCGTCCTGGGGGCTTGAATCTGGAGATCAAGGATAGTGATGGAAAAGCGACTCTGCATATGGCTGGCAGGGAAGGAGTATACTCTCTAATATAGATAACTTCTGACATGAATCTCTTTGAAGTTGATGAATTCCGTACCTAAGTGGTCTTATGAAGGACATCCACATATCTCTTATTGTCAGATTCCCAAGTCATCAACCAGACTTACCGCTTATTCTGTAGACTCTTGACGAAGCTGTCGACACAAACA
Organism: Fusarium sp. 190-020-2; assembly: GCA_014884825.1. Taxonomy (NCBI): domain Eukaryota; kingdom Fungi; phylum Ascomycota; class Sordariomycetes; order Hypocreales; family Nectriaceae; genus Fusarium; species Fusarium sp. 190-020-2. The sequence goes on along the minus strand of JACTAS010000059.1, from coordinate 153,276 downwards.
GCCATGGAAAATTCTCCTTTGGCCAACGAAAGGCTGCGGAAGATCGTCTGATCGTTCTTTTGTGTTCTGTTGTACAGGAGACGTTTTGGAAATTAGCCGAACCTGCTAACTACCAGCGCATCTCAAGGACACCCTGCGAGAGATTCGACGTTGTTCTCTTTTCATGTTGATACCTGCAGAGTACTGTGAGCGTCCCAAATAGCCTCGGGCTATCTCTGAAGAGTCACAGACCGGCTCAGCTTTCGAAAGTATGATCAATGTGACATTCAAAGCCATTCTCGGGGACTTATTCTCCTGGAAGGACCTCTTCCGATGATTGAGACTAAGCTTGAACGCTTTACGGTTGGGGCAGCCACCTTGATAGTTAGCGAATGTGGCAGGAATGAGAGAGAGGATAGCCTCACCACAAAGTCTCCTAGCGATTGACCTGCAAGAATTGCAGAGCACCAATCGTCAACTCCGAAGCGCAGCCGTGATAAACTGACGAAGACATGGCTCTTACCAAGTGGATCAAACATTGGCTGGGCGGGGTGTTGTTGCTTAAGAATAAATGGTTAAGACTGTTGCATGATACTAGATCTTGAGAGACCACGATAAGCAAGGCAAATACGTTAGTGGTGTCGTTGAGCCAGGTGAACAGCGGTGAACCAGTACCTTTTGTGTGGAACTGGACATTCGAGTAACGCATCGTCGATATAACATCAATTCATTAAGGGTTAGAAAACCGAGGTGCAAGGTCTGCCAAGAAATGAAGATGGACAATGGTTGATGAATCATGGAGCGCTAAGCCAATTCTGACTCCTCAGAGGGGAAATACAGGGCAGTGTGCACTAAATGGCCCTGTAACTCAACCTCTGTACTGCTGAGCGCCATTGCTGCTGCTCACACAATATGACATCACTGACTGCACGACGATTGAGATCATCTTCCAACATAACCAAGATGAATACACGGCTACCCAAAGAAGCTAAAGATGGGCGAGCAGTTTTTCCAAGCTGCAGTCCAGCCGATAAACAGACTCGATCAAGTCCCTTCTCGTCAGAAACCTGCAATAATTAGACATCGCAAGCCATCCGCCTCAACAAAGCTTACGCATCCTGAAAGGAACCACAGAGTGGACAACGATATCTAGTTTCCAACCCAAACCAATATCAAGCCAATCATCAAGTTCGCATGTTCTCGGATATCGTTATCAAGTCCTACGCAAGAGAGAGAAAGGGACATCGCTCGAGAGTGACGGTGCGTCAAGAAGTGAAATATTGCTCAGCTGTAGGGAGAACGAGACCCAAGATCAGGGAATAGTCTGTATGGCTTATGAAACTTCAGGGATACATCACATCTGGCTTACGTACTATCCTCCTGGGTGACTGGTCAAGAAAAGGTGATCGAAAGAGCTCTTACCATGCGCATGAACCTCCACAGATTGTGTATTCTTGTATGCATGGTGCGAGATGTCCCAGTGTTTGCGCTTTGAGCCTACTCCTACTACCAGGATCTGTCATCTACACCTCTCAACATAAGAGACGATATCGAAGGGACATTGCGACTGAACAATGCCTGGTCCGGACGAACATCCTTGGGTGGCTTGACTGCTGGAAAACTCCTTGGGCAGTTGATCTGTGGTAGGGATATCACCAGTGACTTGACCGGACTTCCGCCGTTAGTCAGTTTGGACGCAATGGAGTACTTAAGAGCAAATCTCAACAGGCTCCCTTGCATCTTCCTTGAACTGATCTCAGGCAAGAAAGAGATATCCCATCCATGCGAGGACATCAATGAATTACGGAATCTTAGACTCTCCACAAGAATTACTTGAATCACCTTCAACACTTGCAACCTATTTGAGAAGTTCGGTAACATAGCCTGATTCCTCCACAGCACCCCACGGCTACGACAACTACATCACCAGACGGTATTGCACAGCCGCGTCATGTAGATCAATATCAAGATACCACGGCTTCAGCGACGAGGAGCCTGGCTTTTAATTTCCAGGAGACAGCTGGCGGGAATCTGTTGCGGGGCGTAAGACTTCCTTTGAGTCTTTGACGATCGATGGAATCCCGGCCTTGTCCCGCGAGGCTGATCTGAAAGAAGACAAGGAAGCAACCTGCCATCTCACGAAGGTAATCCCCTTTCCCTCTTCAGTGTTGTTGAAAGTTTGATCTTTGCCACCTGACGTGCATTTAATCACTGATACCTTGGTCGACTCGCTGAGGTTGCCTCTTTCAAGATTGGCTGATTCATCAACGCGAGATTGCAGGGCAAGTGGCAGAACGGCAGATATAGAGGGCATCTTGATGTAGATGAATCAGCGCAGTGGATCCAGGAATTCACAGTCCCTGTACAGACCAGATGAGGGAAAGAGTCCGGCTGCTGGCAATTCTGTGGTGAAAGATAATATCCTAGGAATGTCTCGATGTCTTGTCTCTTTACATGCGGTTATAGATCGGGTGGAGTTGGTAGTTTGGCTCTTCTATGGCTTTCTGCGTGGTATGAGAGGAGGTTGAGCAGACGGTCGGTACGAGGGTCAACAGGAGACAGGAGGGATCTCTTCGTGGTGGGCTTTGGGCTTGCTCGTTGGGAGGGTTGGGCCTTGTTTCGGTGAGCAAGTATCACCTAGCTATCACGGGTCAGTGATGTTTGCAGTTGCAGAAGGGATGATAGAGGATACAAGGGAAAAGTTTAGTCAACGTACAAGTTGAAGGGAAGGAGTTGACGTCCAGTTTGACTTTGCTCATCATTTGATTGTTCATTGTGCAGTGGTTCTGGCTGAGTGTACGGCCGGTTTGTTTGTTCTCGACATTTCTGTGTTCTGTTTCCATTGAAGTTATGCGAACAAGACTTGAGTAAATCAAAGCCCCCAGATTGAACAAGGAAACTTGGGTAAGCAGTGATTGGGATGCAGGGGGCCTTGACGTCGAACCGCCATGGCAGGCCGGCGAGTACGTTTGGCGCCCCAGATGGGGATCATGTTCAGGATGGGTGAGCCATGCCGCAGGGACATGGCCTACGTCTCCTCTCCAGCGGAATAGATCTTCTGGCTCAGGCGTACGGCTCCAGTAGGACCAGTACGTTCAGTGTTCCACTTTAAACTACAGTGCCGATCAAGGTGACTTCATGTTCTGCCACTGCCAAAGCTCGCTAAACGATTCGTGACAGTGGCAGGCAGAATGCTCAAATACTCAGACCCCACAGTTCTCAAAAAGCTTTTCACCTTTTCTGCTTTCCCATCCTCTTCCCTCACAAACCAAACCTCGCTTCTCAGCCCACACCTTCCCATAAATTACCAAAATAACACAAACAATTCACAATTTAAAATCGACAAGGCTATCACAATGTCTGCAGAACAACCATCGAGCAACCCGGAGATCACCTACCTCCGTGGCCGAGTCCGGATGATCGAAGAGGACAACGCCTTCGTCAACAACGAAAATGACCAGCTCCGAGAAGCAAACGACACCATGGTCACCGACATCGGGGAGCTTCGAGAGCAACTCGATGTCGCGGAGAGACGTGTCCAGTTTCTGGAAGCTGAACTGGCGCGAGTGACCGCCTTCTGGAGAGCAGCGGAGGAGGAGCTCACCAGCAAGATCGCGGAGAACGAAAAGCTCTCCCAGAGACTCGAGGGTGACACGTCCACCAACGCCAACGACAACAATGTCCCCTCGTAAGCCCTGAGAAACGTCTAGTACAAGGGTAGGTCATCACTGGATGCCTCTGGACGTTGATGACATGACCGCTAATAATTTCCCACAGAGCCACAACGGTCAAAGCAATTTTTCCATTGGCAAAAAAACATTCAGAATGCTGTAAGTATTGATGCGATATTTTTTAGGAGAACGGGACCTGACATGAAAGTTCTTCGGCAGGCTTGGTGGTAGACGTGCTGTTGTCTCTTGGTGCGAATTTCTTTGAGGTTGCAAGGGTTAGCTAGGAGGAGTGACGAGGGGAAGGTTTTCTCTGGACAACCCACGAGTTGAACAAGGCATCTTAGTTTTCTATAGCTCAGACCGAAATTGAACACAGATGCAAGAAGTCAATTGAGCCTGTGCAATGAATGCTACTGTCGTGATTCTGAAATTTCTGATTCAACCAGGCCGCAAGAGTAACCCATGGTGACAGCTACCCAGCGCAAGACAACCAACACCATGATGTCCAGCCTGGTCACTACAGCATGCAGTCTGCACAAGGGAAAACCCTCATGAATGACGCATCACGTCAAGATCATAGCTTGGTCGAGAGCCAAACGAATCCGAGTTGAGCATGTCGTGCTGCGCAAGAGCCGGAGCCCGTTTCCCACAACTTATGACGTAGCAACGCATTTTCTTTTCCTTTCACAACAACAACAACAACAACGCTTTCATCTCTATCGAGTCTGTATGACTATTTCTTTACAAGCGCATTTGCTTCATACGTTCCATCGTTTCCGTTTCTCACAACGACCCCTCCCCGTACAAGTTCACACAGATTCAATCACCATGCACAGACGAATTCCTTCGCACACGTTCCATCGAATGCCTTTGCCCAGAAGACCGGGGACAGACACAATCAGGTGCATATCCTCGTCGGCAAACACGCTCGCCACAGACTCCTACCCTCAACGGAGGGCTTCAATCGCCAAGCGGCCACGGGCACAGCTACGTCCCTCGCAGAGTGCCAGAGGTGAGGCGATGGGGGAGGAGATTGTCTTGTAGGAGGAGGAGAGTGATGAAGCGCAAGGTCAAGTTGGCAAGGCCAGGGACAAGCCCAGCGCTGCAGATAAGGGGACAGATCTGGGGGCGAGGCGAAGGACGCGGCGGAACCAGATTTCGCCAAGCATGAGCTAGTCACTGATTTCACACAGTGGGATCAGTGACTATCCAAGCGTACCCCGCAGTGGGAAAGCACTCTCCCATTCATGTCACCCTAACGTGCTGACGATGGTGTTCAACAGCTGCCGATGATACACAAGTCGAGACGTCAGATTGCTTCGCAGCGGGCTGACGACATCGGACCTAGCGAAAATACAACACCAGAGCCACGCGGCGAGCGAACAAAGAGAAAACACGGAACCCAGGTGTTTATGGATAGAGTCTGTTGGAGTTTAGTGGTAAATCGGTGATTATATGTGTAGGATCGAGTTGAAGATTTGGCTGGTTCTTGATGATGGTTCCTCTCGTGTTCATGGATACCAATGCACCGTCACATATTATTATTCCCTATTATTGTGCTTACGCGAATCGGCAATGGTTATGAACTGAAATGTCTTCCCCTCTAGAAGTGAAAATGCGACCAGCGCTTGCGGTTCATGAATGCACTCGGAAAATTCCGATTCCACACTCATTAAACCCTCTGACCTCCTTCTACTGCCATCGTGTATTAGAGTCTGTCTCTGTGGCAGATCGCCATGACATGACTGCGCGGACTCTCTTGTAAGACAGTCAGCCCGATGGGAAGCTCTTCCTCCTCTCATGAGATTTGGGACAATTCCAGAAGCGATTGCACGATTGTTGCTGGATTTAAAGGCAAAACGTCACGGAGAAGTTGACTCGAGGCGCGCAGCAAAGGGTCATGCCTTTTCGCTCGTGTCGCAGACTTGCAGTCTTGGTTTAACAGTGCGCACACTTCGACCGGTCCTTCAAATCAAGCTCACAGCCTCGGATAGGATCTTTTATGTTCAGAAGTCCATCGATCGATAAGGGAGGTGAATTAGGTAGTTGTTGTGCGAGTGTTGGAACATGTTGTTCAACACAGGCCGCGTGATGATGTCGGTTATTTAGTCGCACTGGAAAGCTTGAGCAATCAAGTTTTTGAGCACCTGGAGTAAACAGGTAGTTATATCCACAGATGCCCCGGCACTATCGGGTTGGCGTTGTCGAGTAACGACAGACATTCGGGTAGAGTACGCAAACTCGAAGATGAGAAGTTCGATGTTGGTGGCGGCAGCAACGAGGATATAGGATTGGTCCCGAGGGTTCAAATGTAAGCGCAAATTTCAAACGTGAAGCTGAAGAAGAAGAGGGTTAGCAATTGTCTATTGCTGAAGAATATATCTCCTGACATAGCTCCAAGAAAATGAAACTGCCAAAGTGGTGCGTTGAAAGATCACCACCTCAAGGTGCCCAGTGACAGCACGTTCAGAGGTCTGCAAAGCACCCACTGGTGACATCCCTCGGTTGAAGGCGGTGAGATCTCTATCGCCGGGAGCAAGCCAAATAACGGCATCATCTTGTTTGTGGTTCGGTATTGAGTGGCTCGACTGGGCGCTTCGGTACTCAAATGCTAGGGCGCGGAAAGACTGGTGATCTAGAGCTCTGTCCCTTAGTCAAAGACACTATCTATGTTAGTCCTGAAGCTGCGACTGACACCAAGGGCAAAGTTGTCGCTTCCAAGCTAACTCGGGTCTCGGAGGGAGGATCGATGGCGTGACGGAAAGAATCGTAAACCGGGCTTCATAGAACGATTGGACGGGGATCGGCAGGAGATCACGCGAGAACCCAAGGTCAGGAGCGGACTTGTGTGAATTGACACTGCTAGTTCAACCAATACGGAAAGAGAAGAAGTCGCCTCACATACCTGATCAGCCGGATGGCATCTTGGAGGGCTGGACTGATGTTGTCGCTCTTTTCTATCTATCTCCATTCTTTTGCAGAACAAGGACCATCAGTCTGATCTCAAACCACAATGCTAATCTTGTAACTCCCCCGGCGGAGTAGCTTTTCGTGTTTTTAATTCCAACTTTATTAACAGAATTTGCACATAGACCCGAAGCCCTTAAGCCTCATGACCTTCTATTGATTCAGTCTGCTTGTCCAACTCTACAGCCGCATCGTTATTCAACTCAATCATACGTTCCACCATACGCAAATGCTGTTCCGTTTCCGGCAAGTCATCTATCTCCCGCTCAACCGTCATACGTGCAGCCACCAGAGCCCTCTTGCAGCGGTGAAGCCGCTTGTTGTACGCTTCCCACCGTCAGCCGTCCGTCATATGCTCCTCTCCTCGCTTCTCTGCTTGTTCCTGAAGATATAAAACCAAGCGATGCATGACATGATGCGGGACTAAGCGGGCGATCGTGATATATCTCACTGGTCTCTCTATTAGATTGGTTAAACATGATGTAGCTGATGAGTCGTGGAAGGATCATTAATTTATCACTTGCTACAAATCGTCAGAAGAAACGATGGCTCTGCCAGGCTTTGCGTCTCAGTAGGCGTCTGTGACGCACCTAATGATCTTGAATTTTTTGGAGCCACACCAGGCTCACAACTGACGCTTGCCTTAGGCACGACCTCGATCTTTATTTGCATTTGCATATCTCTCGATCACCTATACTTGGATCAAAGCTGCATGATCACTCTGGCGGTAATACCGACTCTTCTGTGACTCGCAGGCAAGACGCTGTCTCATAACAAAACTGTTTATGCGTCTTTGTATTGGCTGCTCGTGCTCGAACAGAGTCATATGGCCCATGTCTGCGTTGACATGTGTATGTGCTTGTCGTTGACTAGATAGCTGCCATAGGCTGTAGCTTACTTGGTCTTTTTGAACATGCCGTTGCGCCTCAGTATGCTCCCGGCCTTGTTCAAGTTAGCGCTCATCACTTAGGCCATACCGTCTTCATGCTCACGGTGTCATCTTGGGTCTCGGTCTTGCTTTTTCTTGCTTCCTTCCTCGGTGCAGATCTCGTAGCAGGTGGTATCTGTCGTATCGTTTCTTATGCGCAGAGTGATCTTCTGACTTTATAAGATGTTTCTCTCTCCTGACGGGACCTTGTCCTTGATTACCCTATGACCGCTTCGACGTACAAGTGTTGAATCAGAGTGATGATATCTATTATATCCCTGTTGACGATCAGTTTGGAGCTAGTGATGTTTATCATGTCTTTAACCGTCGTGGAAACCATGGTCTGGTTTGTGAACAAGTCCGTATGCAGGCCTATGTTCTCGTTCATTGCCTCATCGTTTCTCCACGCTATGCGGAGAACAACATCTTCGGCACGTTTGTAGCCCACAAAAGGCGATTTCTTACAGCACATTTGTGTTTTTATGCTTGATTGGTGACATCCTTGTTCCTTTGTTCGATTATATAAGCATATTAAGACCGCTCTTTATGGTCCCTTTCCTTGTTCGTGAAGCTAGTTGGTGTGGGCATCATGGTGGTCTTATCTACTGAGGTGTACTTCAACTTGTCACAGAATAAATACAAGAAGTAGATTAAGGGTACCTTCTATCTGCTTGTACCCGTACCTGTGCGCGAAAAGGTTTTAACTTGGTAAATGGACCTCTCTACACAGATTCGCGGGTGCCATCCTTAATCCCTAGGGTTTGATATTATGGTCTGTAATAACTTTTATAGCTGGGAAGAAAGACCTATTTATACAGACATATCTTTCTCAAACCGTCTCCTTCAACAAATTCCATCCGGGCTTTTTCAATATGACGATTTGCAACAGGTACTACAACCATGTCAGTGTCATTGGACGACCGAGAGGTCTCGGACGTGTGAGGTCAAATGTCACCTCGCCACAACAACGCAATCCAACGCCGTGAGGCTGTCATAGGTCGGGGAGAATCAGCTCAACCTTCGTGCTGGTTTCGAACTGATAGAAGACTTAACCGCTACATAATACAGCATTAGTTCAACACGGTCATCTTATTGGAAGAAAAGTTCCTTAGAGAAGACGATAAGATATATGATTTATGCTGTGAGCTGTATCGTTGTCGGGATTCAACTGCAACATGAACCAGTCTTTTGCTCTTCTCGAACTAACATACTTCGTTAGGCCAGTTAACGTTAAACGCACTCCTATGTAGCAAACTATCGAACTCTCAAAAGAGGTGGCTGCGCCATTTATAGCATGTTTCTTCCATAGTCGAGGGATATATATATGCTTTTAATACCACTGTCCCCAGTCTCAATAATGAGAAGAGTCGCCTCAATTCTCAGCTATATTTTTTTTTTTTGGTTCACTTTGGCATTGATGAAGTTCCATTGGTAAACAGAAAAAGGCTTCCTTCAAAGTTATGTCTACCTGGAATATCGACCCGAGAGCTAGTTTGGTAACTATTAAAATACGTAGGATGGTCTTAGATTCATGAAAGCATATCAGCAATGGACACTTCCCTCCCAAGCTTGTGGATGAGACCAAGAAGCTTCCCGATTACGCGGCCTGCCCTCCCGGGGGTTAATAAAGTGATGCAAAACATTTTCTTCTGATTGTCATTCTGATTCTTAAAATGGCTGTCTAGATGTTTTACAGAGCGGGAAAGTTCTGTCATTGTGCCATGCTCCAACCGAGGGTTGCGTATGGTGGTATTTATCTCTGGAAGCCTATCTATGTGCTAACCTTGTTCGCCTCATGGCCTCGCGATTTATTGTTTACATCATGTTGAGGAAAGACGTTGGTTGGGCTATTACAGCAATAATGATTACAGCATTTGCTTATCACGACAAAGAATTTTGCAGCATACATAATGTCACACGTATACCATGACACTAAGGGAAAGACAAGACATAATCTGCGACAGACGCTGGCCGATGTGGTCAACGACTAATACTCGGATATTCCGAGACCCGTTACTTCTGATTATGAGGAGCCTAGAGGCAGGCAATAGATATAATATCCGAAGGAGGATCCACAGGTCTCGGGTATTACCATATCCGGTTAGACATTGCTACGCTCGGGCAAGGGAGCCGAGCACATCAGCAACAATTCGATTCGCTAAAAGCATTAAAAGCACATGCTACAACAAGCCATTCAGTGAGCTATCTAGTCGCCAAAATCAAATCCCTCCCGATGCCAGCAAAAATGTCACAATCAACTGCAAGGGCGCTGCAACGTCTGAAGGGTCATTCCAGCCTCTCCTTGTGGCGAAGCCTGCCACATGGGTACACCAGGCGCTCATTTTCTGTCACATGCTCAAGACGCCTTATGGAGACGAGCGGCTTCTCAGATACGCAATTGACTGTTCGAGAAGCGATCAGTCAGCTCTGCTCCAATTTCCCCAACACCTACTGGCAGGAAAGAGATCAGACTGAACAGGATCCTCAAGACTTTCACGCTGCCCTCGCCAAGGACGGCTGGCTCGGCATAGCCCTCCCCGAGGCCCTCGGCGGTTCAGGCCTAGGCATCTCCGAGGCGGTTATGATGATGCAAACTATTACCGAGAGCGGCGCAGGCATGGCAGGCGCCCAGGCAATCCATGCGAATGTCTATGCTACGCAGCCCCTAGCAAAATTCGGCACAGAGAAGCAGCTGGAAAGCATAATACCCAACATCATCCAAGGCAAATGGCGGGTTTGTTTCGGCGTCACAGAGCCCAATAGTGGTCTCGACACATTGCGGCTGACCACCACGGCTACCAAACAGCAAGATGGCTCATATCGCGTCAGCGGCCAAAAGATTTGGATTACCTGCGCCCAGGTCGCATCCAAGATGATTCTGTTGGCGCGAACTGCTCCATTAGACCCCAAGAAGCCGAGCCATGGATTATCTCTTTTTTGCATTGATCTCAACCGAGACCAGCCAGGTCTAGACCTGCGCAAGATAAGGAAGATGGGAGGAAAGGCTGTTGATGCAAACGAGGTCTTCTTTGACAATTATAGCATCCCTGCTGATAGCCTTATCGGAGACGAAGGACAGGGCTTCAAGATTATCCTACATGGCATGAATGCCGAGCGTTGTCTTCTGGCCGGCGAGGCTCTTGGCCTTGGTTACGCAGCTTTGAACAAGGCAGCCGAGTATGCCAGGGACCGGACTGTCTTCCAGCGTCCCATCGGCCAAAACCAAGCTATAGCACACCCGCTCGCAGATGCATACATGAAGCTTGAAGCCGCTAAGCTGGCGACCTACCATGCCGCCAGGCTTTACGACGACAGCAGCAAAGAGGGCTCCTCCGATACCAAGATCAGCACTGCGTCTGTGGGGGTGGCATGTAACAGTGCCAAGTATATGGCAGCTGAGGCGGCTTTCACGGCCTGCGAGCGGGCTGTTCTGACACATGGTGGCATGGGATACGCGGCTGAGTACGACGTGGAAAGGTGGTTCAGAGAGTGCCTTGTCCCACGCATCGCCCCTGTAAGCCGCGAAATGATTCTAAACTACATTAGCGAGAAGGTTCTGGCGCTTCCCCGTAGCTATTAAAGTCACCTTGGTTAATGAGCTTAGGCTCTGAAGAATGTATCATGTGTTTTAGCTCAGTTTGAGGAATCATGAACAAGCAGCCTATCATCACACCCGAGCGAAAACCTTGGGTCAGTCAGGGCCCCGAATCAGTTTGTGAAACGTGAATAGTGCGTTCATGTTTGTGTCTTCAGTCTTTCCAAACAGGCTGGAGTCTCGTAAGTTTGCTTCTTGATCTAGTCAGTTACCCGTAAATGAGGTTTGCAGTTTCTTGCGTTTCTCTTCCGGGTCTGATAGCCGACTTCGGGATGGCGGAACCGGAGGTGCCAGTTCCCTGCACATTAATCTACCCGAGGGGACCGACGCATAAGACTTGGCCGGACTCTCACATGTAGGGATGTCTTGCTTTCTTGCGAGCCATGGAAAGTAAATTAATCGCACACCATCAGTCATGAAACTATTCACCACCTCACATCTTGGTAGTCCACTTCGCCTGGTAAGCCGCAGCTCTAAAAAGCGATTTGCAAGCACTTCGGGTTCAGATGCTGCCCAACAACTCTTGAGCCAACTCAAAGGTCGTGTCACAACGCGTCGACAAGTCCTAGACGGCAACCAGCTCCAGAAGCTCAGTCTCACTCTTGACCGACGACACCTTCACCCTGGACATGATATTTCTGAAATAGCACCGGCTAATGGCACGGTCCTGCCACCGGGCTACCATCTGGTCTATTTCACACCAAGCGGAACGGAACTTGATTTAGGAGCAGATGGGACCGATCGCAGCTTCAATTCTCCGGAGCCGTTCACGCGACGTATTTGGGCGGGAGGACGCATGCAATGGGCCAAAGACCGTCCCTTGCGCGTTGGCGAGGAAGTCGAGGAGCGCACCTGTTTGCTTTCTGCGGAGCCAAAGAAAAGCCGGGACGGAACCGAAATGATAGTCGTTACTATTGAGAAAGAGTTTTGGGGTTCACAGGGGCTCTCTCTGACCGATCAAAGGTGAAGTCCCTTGTTTATCAATGGCAACTCATATTGAAAAAGATAATAGGTCTTGGATATTCCGCACAGAGCTCTCGGAGCCTCTGGAGAACACTGCTGTGCCTACCCGCTTGTTGACAGCACAGACAAGCGTCGAAACTGTGCAGCACTCACCGACAGGTATGTTTGCCATTGCATCGCCGGGCGAGGCTCTCGCTAATGTTTGTTAGGGTACCCAGAGCGCCAGATGACGTGGTCTCCTATATCTCTCTTCCGCTTCTCGGCGCTGACGTTCAACGCGCATAGAATACACTATGATGCGGCCTGGAGTCAAGGAGTTGAGAACCATCGTGGCCTTGTCGTGCACGGTCCGCTTAACCTGATCAACTTGCTTGACTACTGGCGTGACGTTCACGCTGTCTCCGATGGTGCAGGACCAAGTGAGATTGCATACAGAGCACTGTCACCTCTATACTCGGGCGAGCGTTATGCTGTTAAGACTAGTCCTGCCGAGCAGTCCAGGGGAAATATCGAGATTCTAGTTGAAAGGGAGGGCACAATATGTATGAAGGGGGTGATTTCAGAATGATAGACAGCGGCTGAGCTCTGTAAAGGAAATGCGGACGGTAGATTAATCTGAAAGAATTACACCATGTGATTTTCCAAAGTTTCCCAATCTAGTTGTTCTACACCAGTCAGTGAGAGTGACGGATTGTGATAGATCCAGTATAAATCATCTTCGCCCTCGAGCACAATGTCCCCAACGTCTTGTGCCCCAGCCATCACGGCATCTTGCTCTCCAAGGGCATTCTCAGTGGTCAGGTTTTGACCTTGCGGCTCACCTGATGCCATGGGTGCTGCCCCCAACGCATGAAAAGAAAAAGGTTGCATAAGCATTTGTGGTTGTGCCGCGTCGACATCTGGCGTCTCTGTCTCAAGAGTCAGGCTGGCGCACATCTGATCGATCTCGGCCAGACGCTTCGTAGCCGCTCGATTGCCCAGGTTGGACAGATGCATGAGGATGCTCCGGACGCTCTCAATGCCTCGATAGGCCTGGGCTTTATCAGAGTTGATTATTACCGCCAGAACGAAAATGAACCCGGTGGAGAAAAGACAGTCGAGATCAAGGAAAGCATGCTTGGCTGTTTTGTCAAGAGTGTCAGCCAAGAGCTAGATCAGCAAAGCCAAAGATGCGCACCAATAATGTCTTGTTTACATAAACCATGGAGAATGACCAAGCTCTTGCGGGCTGCTTCAACGCATGTATCTGCAAGCCGGCGAAGAGCGGGACTCATGGATGTGTACAAGTCGTTTCCTCCGCTGAAGCTGCTACGAGCCATATACAAGAGGATCGGTCGCACTGCGTATATGATGTTCTGCCGCCGGTCAACTCAACAGAAAGCTAGATTAACACGGTGAGATCTTTACCTGGTTGACTGTCAAATGGAGGGATGCGATTGTCCTCGCCGACGACAATTGTGAGCTGGACAACGGTGCCTCGTTGAGTATGAGCTCGGCAGGATTTGATCCACCTGCAATTTCAACTGGCATCTCATTTTCGATCTTGCGGAGTGAGTGTAGGATGTCCTGTACTTCCTTGATGAAAATGGCCTCCTGCTCATTGTTTTGCGAGTAGATGGCTCAAAAAAGGTCAGTGTGATGTATCCAGACACGAAGGCGCAGGGCTAGACTAACTGGTGGTGATACGGCCGGTGATCTGAGCCAGCTTTGCATTAACTGCGATGGCAGCAGCGGATTGGTATCCGATTTGGTCCGCGGGCTGGGTTGCAGTGATTTCCGCGTCTGAAATGGACATGGGGAAGCCTACAGCAGCAGCAAGTCTTCTGCTACGGCGTCAGGTAATGACGACACTATACTCGAGGGAGACATACCGTTCCTGCATGTAGATGGACCACCAGAGCCGGTTTCGATGCACAGCTTCCGAACGCCTGTGACTTCGGTAAGATCCAGACTTGTGGAGAGAGAGACCTAACGACAAGCGCAGGGCTGTGCTCGCCTGCAACGATGTAAGCTTCTGCTGGCAAGGCTGAGGGTCTGAGTCAACTACTGACGTAGAGATAAGCGTCCTCTTTTCGGTCTGCGATTTGCAGGTAGAGAGCCGACAGCCCCATGAGTTCGATGCCCAGGACTCCTTGCTTTCGCAGGCTGCTCAGATCGGGCATACGCTTGAGCGCCTCCTGAAAAAACTCATCACCTGGCGGTTTGGACATGTCATCCCACTTGGCTTGAAGCAGCCTCCCGATTGCAAAGACCAGGAGACACTCAGCATACCATAGCTCGGTCACTCCAGTGTCAACGGCGTCATCGTTGAAGAGGGAGAATAAATTATCCGACAAGGTTCTAACGTCGAAAAGGTGCTGTGATATACCCACGTTCAGGACAACAATGTTTAGCATGCTGTATGCGTCTTCTTCTGTGGGCCAGTACTTGATCTTGTCCGCACCTAGTCGACTCTGGCACATAGACCGTGGCGTAGCATCAGCAGGCCGAGCGGAGACAGGACCTGGGTTTGGACGGGATCGCTCAGTCAAGAGGGTCCTCAGCTCGGAGCTAAATGTGTCGCTCGAAGAGAGAGACGTCCCAGGCGCAAGAGCTGGGTAAAAGGAGGTTAAACGGTTAGCACGATCCGATAGAAGTAACATGAGATGGTGATGTTGCCTCGCTCACCTCTCGGTCCCGGGTTTGGCTTTGGGCTGGATGTCACTGTCGGTCTGAGGTCCTCATGAGGTGGAGATTGAGGAGCTAGCGACGGTTGTTGCTGTTGCTGTTGCTGCTGCGTATCTTGGCCATCATGTGAAGCATTGCCTTCTGCATGGCTTCCTGATAATGAAGGCGGTCTCTGAACTCCAGGAGATGGCAAGCTGTGTGCAGAGGGAGACTGCTCAGAGCCTGCTGGTCCTATGTCTCAGATAAAGTCAGTACCCAAAAGTCTTGTGAGGAAATGTGATGTGATGCGATGCCAAGTACCGTCACGATTCTCATAATGTGCCACTCTCTCCTCCAGGTTGCGTATGTGGCTGGTGGTAGTCAGTCAGCCAGCCAAGTGCCAATTCTTTTTGGGGCGGGACTGTGCAATGTAGCGTACGTGACTGAATAGAGTCTCCGCCTGGACGGCCGAGTGAAAACACAGTCCAGGCCGCGTTTGACGCAGTAGACGCAAGGCCGCGTGCCGGAGCACTTGACCTTCTTGTCACGGCACATGAGGCATGCTGTAGAGGTGCGTAGGCCGACGCTGACGCCGTGTCCGCGTCGGGGACGGCTTGGCGGCGGTCTTGGTCCCGGCTCTGGGCCCGTCTGCCCGGGGTCGTCTTCCATCAGCGTCTCATTCATGGGGGATCACTTCCGAGATATCGGCAACCATGCGCGGACGGATCAAGGTCAATAAGATTTGATTATTCAACAGTCGATGGGCGCGTTTGCAGGACGGACCGGACCCAGGAGCTACTCTAATTCCGGCATCATCGGATGTCGTTGCCGAAACAGACTAGACCTATTTGTGCATGTGACCCACTCATCTCGGTCCCCCCAACTTACAGAGCTCTGAATAGATATGCATCTTGGTTTTTGATCATGCTGGAAATCTGTGTATCCGAGTGTTCTTCATTAGTTTTCATTTTTCGTGGATGTCAACAATGTCGCCTACAACATATCTTCGTCGGGCATTACTTTACGGTGCGTGCGAGATAGCGACTCTTCCAATGTATTGATGCTGCGCAGCAGACAAGGCTCACCAGGATGTAGTCCCTGGGTCTTCCCAGAAAATGCTGACCAAATCGAGCACTATTTATGTTGACTCGGTCATATATGACCTCGAAGATTCTGTCACCGCCGAGTCCAAAGAGCTGGCTAGGGGACTGGTGGCGAATCACATTGCCGGGGACGCCATGCAAAGGTCTATCCGAGGACCTAAAGAGGTCTCTGTGCGTATCAATGCAGTAGATACTAGTCTTGCACTGCAAGATATTCAAGTGGTATGAATTAGGGACCCAATCTACCCATTGCGTGCTGTGCTGACGGTCGAATAAAGACGCTCAAGAGGGCAGATAACCTCGACACAATTGTCGTGCCCAAGGTTCAGTCCGCAGCAGATTTGCATTTCGTTGCCGACGTCATTCGTCATGTTGCCCCTCAACGGACATTCTTCCGGCCTCCAAAGACGGAGTCTTGCCAACAGACAGAAAATGTACCCTTGTCACGGCCAATCCATGTTATAGGTTTGATTGAATCCGCCCTGGGCCTTGCCAATGTATTAGACATATGTCGAGCAGGTCAAGCATTGGGATTGGCAGGGCTAGGGTTTGCTGCTGAAGATTTCATGGCGAGCGTCGGGCTTTCGAAACTGCCAGATCGCCGGGAATTGCTCTTTGCACGGTCTGCAGTCGTCAACGCGTGTCGAGCCTATAATATTCCTTCCATCATCGATATGGTGTCTGTCGATGTGACCCATGGCACCGATGGCACGGCCTTGGAAGAGGAAAGTAGGGAGGGCCGAAGCCTTGGCTTTACCGGCAAACAAGCCATCCATCCTTCTCAGGTCGAGACCATACAGCGTGCCTTCGGCCCATCTGCCGAGGAAGTACAATGGGCGGCACAGGTCTTTGTGGGGGATATCGAATCGCAGAAGCAGGGCAAGGGTGCTTGGAAACTGAATGGCCACATGATTGATGCACCCGTCGTTAAGACGGCTACGGCATTGCTGGATAGAGCCAGGGCATGCGGCATAGATGTCGACACTCATATCGCAAGATTGAATGTTGGTGCCTTGGAGGAGAGGATGAACAGATCACAGTGATGTTGGTAGCATTAAACTACTGCATAATATGTTATGGAAATCTGTATTCCTTACATGCGCGAAGAAACGTTTCGACTTGGTAGTAGTAAATGGCTTGTTAATCCTGGTCTTGCTTATGTATGATATGAAGTTTATACTACTCCAGGCTAAGATGCCTTTGAGAAGAGACCAGTCATGAATTTCAACTACTTGGCCGACCAAGAGCTGCATGCCCAGCACTTGTTAGATCATTCTTGCCTAACTTGGAGATAGTGTACAAATATATATTGGGCATTCGGATGGCAATCATAGCCAATCTTGACCGTCTCATTTATATTCCAGTAGATAGGTTGAACTACCAAGTTTATTCAGCCGATAAGCTTTGGGTCAGCTCAGGTACCGCTTCGAACAGGTCTCCGATTAGCCCTACGTCGGCGACTTGGAAGATGGGCGCGTCCGGGTCTTGATTAATGACTGCGATTACCTTGCTGTCTTTCATTCCAGCAAGATGCTGGATTGCCCCTGATATCCCGACCGCCACATACAGCTCTGGAGCGACCACGTTTCCAGTCTGGCCAACTTGTAAGCTGTTGTCGGCAAATCCGCTGTCAACCGCGGCACGGGATGCGCCAACTGCTGCTTTCAGAGAGTCTGCGAGAGGGAGAAGGACTTGATCGAAAGCCTCCTTGGACTTGAGGCCCCTTCCACCCGATACAACCCTCCCAGCGGTTCCCAGCTCAGGCCGATCGCTCTTAACCAAATCCTCCTGTACCCATTCCGCGCTGCGTGAGGTCCCTGAGCTTTCTTTCTCATTGTAGGTATCGATGGGCGCGGGACCGTCTGCGAGTTCTGCTGCCGGAAAGGCTGACGCGCGTACTGTGAGGTATTTAACGTCATCGCTGGACTTGACCGTCATGACTGCGTTGCCGGCATAGATTGGCCGCACAAAGACTGCTCATATTAGCCCATGAGTACAAATCGTAGTGGATAGAAATATTTTGAAACTCACCATCTTCAGACTCGACTGATGTTACGTCCGAGATAGGCTGGTGGCCGTTAAGGGCGGCAGCGCGTATCAAGGCGTCTCTGCTGAATACTAAGTTCGCTGCCACAACGTGAGTGTATTTTCCCTGTTTGGCATGTCTGGCAACTATGGCTGCGGCGTCCTCGGGGAGGCGCTGAGTCGTGTTCGTGGTCAGTGAATGATCAGAGTGAGATGGATGGCCGCTCAAAGGGTTCATCAACACCTACAACGTGGTCTTGTTCTGGAGTTCCGGCAATGACATTGGTCAAGCCTCTGATGGAGGCTGCCTCCTCTGCGGCTCCCGTCGAAATACCTCCTAGCAGGAGCGCAGTAACAGGGCCTTCAAGGCGGGCAGCAGCGGTGATTGTGCGTGCCGAGTCCGAAGATAATTGCCCGTTGCGAACTTCCAGGATTGCCAGTGTTGAAGCATTCCGGCTGATGCACCTCATAGGGTAGGGCACATTAGACAAGCGCGCCCCAAGAGTCCGTGTCAAAGCGTTCATGATGATTTCACAGACACTAATGACTGAGCTGATTAATTTACATGTGAACTGGCAGCCCAAGCAATATTTGTCACTACAAGCTCGAATGTTATCACGTCTGGAATACTGATCCGATGTTTAATAACTCTGTTGAACTAACACACGAAACAACTTGATTCATTACAATGGTGACGTGACCTTCGCCGCATGGATGGTTTTGCCGAGTCATGGTAACTCGGGATCGGCCTCGGATTCATGGCCCGAACCCGCTCGGCCTTGGTGTGGACAAACAATGTCAACCGATTGGTTCACGGTCCGGAAGGTAGTTGCCCGGATACGTTTAGAAGCAACGCAACCAGCTAAGTCGATACTTATGCTTGGACTTCGTAGTAGAGTGGTTGACAAAATATTCTAGCATAGCCCACTCAAATGGAAGATGAGTCGGCCACTTCGAATCTTGGTTCCCCTCAAACGGGTTATTGACTACTCTGTAAGAGATGGATTCCGTGGTATCACATTTATCTGTGAACTTGAAGGTAGTTAACAGCTCTAGGTGAAAGTCCGTGTCCGAAAGGATCTCCAAGGCGTGGAAAAGAATGGTGTCAAGCACTCGCTCAATCCGTTCGATGAGTTGTCTGTGGAAGAAGCGGTTAGGCTGCGAGAACGCAAGCACCCCGTCGAGGAGATTGTTGCCGTTTCTGCAGGATCACCCAAATGCCACGATGTACTCCGGACTGCAATTGCCATGGGTGCAGATAGAGCTATCCATATCAACATGCCGGAGGAGCAGGCAGACTCCATGGAGCCCCTAGTAGTTGCGAGATTGCTTCAAGCGGTGGCTAAAAAGGAACAGTCAAATTTGGTCCTTCTGGGCAAGCAGGCCATAGATAACGACTTTGGTCAAACAGGACAATTACTTGCCGGCTTGTTGAATTGGCCGCAGGCTACGCAGGCTAGAAAGATTGAAATTGACGGAGACATCGCCAGGGTCACGAGGGAGATAGACGGAGGAACACAGACGGTCAAGGCTCAGCTACCGATGGTGGTGACTGCTGATCTACGGCTGAACGAGCCACGTTATGCAACACTTCCGAGCATCATGAAAGCCAAAAAGAAGAAGATTGAGCAGAGGACTCTCAAAGACTATGGCGTGGAAGATCGAAAACTGCTGCAAGTTCTCCGGGTTCAGGGTAAGTACCACTAATGTTTTGTTCGTGCATGGAAACAATGGAGTTGACATGGAACAGAACCCCCCAAACGGAAGGCAGGTAGCATTGTCGGAGATGTCCCCGGCTTTGTGGGCAAGTTGCGGGAACTGGGCGCTCTCTGAGGACAGTACTCTTCAGCTGCGAATTCTTGAGATACTTGGGGTTTATCTATATGCAGGTTTTGTACCGGAAGTGTATCTAATTCAGGGCATGGGTAACCAAACAAAGATGGCCAGACAGTTAAGAGTTGCAGTGATCACCATGTACCTTTTTCTTTTCCGTGAGATCAAACAAGACAACGTTAACCGAAAAGACTACTGTTATTGCCTTTGGTATAACCGTGACCTCTTGCTCCGTACAATGTGACGGGGGCAGACTTACTTGTTGACAACAGGTTGCTGTAGATTCAAACCGAGGTGCAACGTCAACAGAGGCATAAATACAGGGAAGACAGAGACTTCTTATCAAAGGTTTCATCATGCTTGCTCACAGGTAGTCAGCAATCACGTAATGTCTGCAACAAGAAATCAGTCGTGGACTTGAGATGTGTTGTACTTCTAGAGCGCTGAACTCAGCATGCTAAATCCAAGATGTCTTATTATCTAATTTTGAACATTAAACACGTCATCAAGGAGTGCTTTTTCCTCAGCATAGTGAAGATGCTTGAGACCTGTAGCCGGACTGGCGCTCGTTCCACGACCCGCAAAGAGCACGCGACGTCCAGCAAGATGTTCTGTCTCGTTAAGGACTGCATCTAACCGATCGCGCATGTAATGCCACGCTCCACCGTTGTAGTGCTCCTCTTGCGCCCAAACAATCGTCTTCGCATTCTTGTACTGATCAAGGTTGGATTTCACCTCGGCCCAGGGGAAGGGATGAAGCTCCTCTATTCTCGTGATGGCCACGTTCTTGATGCCTGCCGCTTCTCTATGTTTTTGGATCGCGGCATATACTTGGCCTGAGCAGATAACAACTCGCTGTATGGACTCCGGATCTTCGATGGTGTGGCCGTGCTCGGGGTCGGTGATGACTGGTTGGAAGGTTGACGAGCCAGTGAAGTCAGCAATACCGGAGCGAGTCAGTGGGTGGCGAAGAAGAGACTTCGAGAAGAATATGACCAGAGCTATATGACAGTCAGTGAGTGATTTCTGAAGCTTGGCCTTCAAAAACATCAAGTAATCTTGAGGCAAGTCAAAAGGTCTGCAGGGGGCATCTGCGGGAAATACATACGCTTTCTGTACTCTCTCTTCATCTGTCGACGTAGAACGTGAAAGTAATTGGCGGGCGTAGTCATGTAGACCAGTCCCATGTTGGCATCTTGATGGGCACGCTCAGGTTCCGATGGGTATATCCTACCCTCCTCCGAGCAGAGCATCAAGAAGCGCTCGATGCGGGCAGATGAGTGCTCAGCGCCCTGTCCATCATAGCCATGGGGCAAAGAGAGGATCAGGCCAGACCGGTCAAGCCATTTCGTCTCGCCGCTGGCAATAAAGTTGTCAATAATGACCTGCGTGTTGTTTGCGAAATCTCCGAACTGAGCCTCCCACATGACGAGTGAGTGTGGATCGGCCAATGTCACGCCGTACTCGAAGCCCAGGGCACCAAACTCACTCAGCGGCGAGTTCTCTACCTCGAAGGGTGCCTGCTCCACGGCAAGGTTGTTCAGAGGTGTCCAAGACTCTCCAGTTTCCTGGTCGTGCAGCACGGCATGACGCTGCGAGAAGGTTCCTCGTTGGACATCTTGTCCTGTAAGGCGCACAGGATGTTTCTCAAGACACAGGGTTCCAAAGGCCAATGCCTCTGCGGTAGACCAGTCTACCGTTCCGTTGTCCAGGGCCTTCTTACGGCCCGCAAGGATTCGTTCCAAGTTACTGTGTAGCCGAAAACCACTGGGGACGCTTAGAGCCTTGGCTGCCACCTGCTCAACGATTGCTTCGTCAATGGCTGTAGTGACGGGTGGCAGAACTTCGTTCTTCAGACTCTCCGGAGACTTCAGACTCTGCCACGGGGCCGTAAATGCTTCCCGAGACGAGACAAATTCCTTGCTGCTGTTGTATATCTCGTTCAGACGGTTCCAGACGCTTTCGCGCAGGCAATCGATCTCTTCCATCGTGAACGAGCCTTCGGACACCAACTTCTGGACGTACTTGTCTAACGAGGGTGTTTGTGCAGCGACCTTTTGGTACATCAGAGGCTGCGTGAAGCTGGGCTGGTCGAATTCGTTGTGGCCAAACTTCCGGTAACAGATAATGTCCACAACGCAGTCGCTATGGAACGTGGCTCGCCAGTCTGCCGCTAGTTTACAGAGGAAGACCACCGACTCTACATCATCAGCATTCACATGGAAGATCGGGGCGTCGACGACCTTGGCAATGTCTGAGGCATAAGGGGTTGATCTGGAACAATGCAAATCCGTAGTGAACCCAACCTGATTGTTAACAACAAGCCGAATGGTGCCACCCACATCATACGCCGGCAAGCGCGACAAGCCAAGAGTCTCGTAGACAACACCCTGCCCTGCAATAGCAGCATCGCCGTGAAGAGTGACACACATGTTCCTCTTCTTCTTCGGGTCGTTGTTCAACCGCTGGGTTGCAAAGGCCCTGCCTGTGGCGACGGGATCAACTGCCTCGAGATGCGAGGGGTTCGCAAGGACAGAAATATCCACAGTATGCCCATCGGGAGAGACCCGCTGGCCCTGGTGGCCAAGATGGTACTTGACATCACCAGCCATGTTTCGCAGCATATCCGAGCGAACCCGCCCAGCAAACTCAGCAAATATGGCCTCTGGTGCCTTTCCATACACAGTTCCAAGCATGGTCAAGCGCCCGCGGTGACAGCTGCCAATTGTGATGTCTTGCACGCCATGGACGTCGGCGCTGTGGTCAATCATGGACATGACACCCGGAACGAGTCCTTCGGAGCCATCTAAGCCAAAGCGCTTCTCGTTGGGGAACTTGGCGGCGAGAAATCGTTCAAAAGACGTTCCCCAGATGAGACCATCAAGAATCCGGCGTTTCTCCTCTCGCGTGAACTTGGCCGGGTTGGGTATCTCGAGACGATCCCTTAACCAGTCACACTTGGCGCGGTCTGGGATGTGCAGATACTCAACTCCATAGCTGCCGCAGTACCTCTGCTCGCAGGCCGCAATAATGTCACGTAGGCTCATTGACTTTCTTCCCTCGGTTGCGTAGCGAGGAAGTATACCGGGGCCGAGGTTGAAATGGCGGTCCATGTCCTTCTCGGTAAAGCCATAGTAGGATGGCTCAAGCTCGACGGCGCGTGCGAGACCAGATTGATTGGAACCCACGTGCAAGGCATTCACTCGTTCACCCAAGGGATCCGTCTTGGCATGATAGTGTCCTCGGGACTGATACGCGCGCACCAAATGCTGGACTTTGAGATGTAGTAACACCTCGGCTGCCTGGCCGGAGTCGAGCCCCGGTGCGGCCAACGGTTGACGAGAGGATACAAGTCCTGGTGGTGGCTGGAAGGCCTCAGATGCGGGCCTTGATCGATACTCCATGTTACGGAAGTATGTCCTCCAAGAAACATGGACAGACTCTGGGTCCTGCTTCCACGACCTAAACATCTCGTCAATGTAGTTGGCCGCCCCTCCCTGCAGGAATGAGTCGGAGATGCTCTAGGTTAGCTTAGCATCAGCACCTTGCATAAGTCTTGTATACTTTTTTCTTTTACTCACCGGCGGTGAATCTTTATCTAGATCTGATGACCTAGTCATCAAGGGAATATCTTGGAACTGATGCTGAGCAATATGGCTCTCGCCCCCGGCCAACGCCTCTGCGGCCGATGCGAATGTCCTTTGGGCGCATGGTAGGTTCTTTGGCTGCACGCAAGAACAGGCTCCGGATCTGACGATGGAGCGGCAGTAACCGACAGAGGTTATACGATGACACCGAAACTTCAAGGCTTCCCGCGCCACCAGCGTTCTTTGAGCATAGAGCATCGTCGTTGACGGTGCGCGTGTTCCCCAAAGGTTGGTGATGCTTCCAGATTTCTCAGGCGCAAAGTATGATCAGGTAACATGTAACCCTGAAGATTGCAACTCCAGTCTAAACAGTAAGTGACCGTGGTGATAATGAGGCCAGGTACATAGGCATGATAGCATGGCCACCTTGACTCCCGGCATTGCCAGACAAGTCTCCGAGCCTGACCCAACAATTGCTCACACGCACTTCCCCGCCGTCGAGGTACCCCCGGGCCGAACGGATGTTGGCTCACATAACTCTATGAGCATATCCGTGATCCACGGAAACTCAAGCCGAGGCTCCGACTCCCGAATTTTAGCGTGCAGATGCGGAACTGTGACAACTCCGAATGTCTTCCCACTAAACATGCTAGGTTATTCTTGGGCCCAATTTCAAACAAGCCTCAACTTATAATACTTGAAAAGAAGTCTTGCACTACTTGGGCTTCCTAAAGCGATAAGACAGAGAAGTTACTGGCGAAATTCACGACCTCAAACGCAAAGAGCATCTAGGTTCATACTAGCTATATTAAGTACATTGCATAGGTAGACTGATAAATATCATAATATTAAGGCAATAGAAATATTCTTAAGAGTCTCTTAACAAACTACATATTTGTTACTCTCATATCTAGAGTTTTGCCCTTGGTGATATAACTAGAGATGTGAACTGGCGATGCGGAACACAAGAGAGCTTGAAAGATTGACAACTGCCGCCACTTTTGTTGATCATTTTCTTTTTGACAGCACACGTCTACAATAGTTGTACAACCCTGGGAGATTGAATAGAAAGCCGAGTCTCATCAATGTCTCGTCCTTCTCCATACTACTCAAGGAGCATCCGAGCGGGGTCCTCGATATAGTTCTTAACGATGTTCAGGAAGGAGACGGCTTCTCTACCGTCAATCAGTCTGTGATCGTATGTTACGGTGATATACATCATCTGTCACATTCATCATGAGCTCGCCGATATACCGGGAATGATTCAAAAGGAGCACCTACCGGTCGGATCTCGGGCTTGCCGTCCACGGCAACCACACGGTCTTTGATTGTGTTCATGTTGAAAACCGCAGCTTGTGGATAGTTGATCACCGGCGTCCCGAACAAAGAGTTAAAAATGCCAGGATTACTGATGGAAAAGTTGCCACCAGTGAGATCATCCATGGTCAATTTGGCTTCTCGGGCCTATACGTCAAGTCATGGAGGTTAGTTAGCAGAACGAAATGCACTGGCGGAGTGATAGACTCGCCTTCTGTGCCACGATGGCAATCTCCTTTTCTAACTCGATTATACTCAGCAAATCACAGTCTCTTACCACAGGTGTCACTAGCCCCTTAGGAGAGGAGACGGCGATGCTGATGTCGACGTAGTCTCGATAGGTGATGACCTCACGATCCGTGTCGATACTGGCATTGATCTCGGGGACACGCTTCGCAGCAAGAGCTGTGGCCTTTGCAAAGGCACCCATGTAGCCTAGTCTTACGCCATACTGCTTAGCCACGTCTTCCTTATGCTTTACCCGCCACTGCATCAGAGCCGTCATATCAATCTCTTGAACCGTCGTCAGCGATGCACATGTATTCTGAGACTGTTTGAGGCGTGTAGCAATGGTTTTGCGCATGCGTGACATTTTCTCCTGCCAAAGGTAAGCATTTCCGAAGGAAGACACTGTTATGTTACATCATGGCTTCTGGATATTCGACACATACCATGTGCTCGCCTCGCAGGGAGGATTCGCGTTTCGGGTCAACAGCATGCTCATCGATGGGCTGTGGTAGGCTTGCCGGTGAAGAACTTGTAGGAGCTGCGCGCCCTGCGGAGCCTGTTGAGCTTTCGATTGCCTGCTCTTTGTTTTCAACACTCTTGCTTTCTCCGGGTTCTTTCTGTACGGGAGCCGGGGCATCCTTTGCGGTTTTATCGGAGGATTGCTTTTCGGGAACGTGAGACGTAGTGGCACTATCACTAGGGCCGGTTTCTATGCGGGCGATGGGCTGACCAACTTTGACAACATCGCCTTCATGAGCCAACAGCTCAGCAACGACTCCCTCCTCGGCTGCGTTGACTGCCACATCGATCTTGTCCGTCTCAATGCTGGCAATCTCTTCATCCGCTCCGATTCGGTCCCCAACCTTTTTGTGGATGGTTGCAAGTGTGCCCTCGCTGATAGACTCGGCCATCGGAGGGACCTGGACGATAAGATCCGCATATCGAGCTCCACTGCCACTGAAATGACGGCAGGATGGCGTGTACGGGATTTGGATCTTTTGATGGGCACGTGCCGCATCTCTAGCCCCTGGGAGAGTAAGCCGAGAGGGCCGAGCCACGTATTGTAGCGGTCGAACTTGCAACGCCGCCCGTTGACAAAGAGTTTTCCCAAGCATCTTTGTCCAGTATGTGGAAGTTGGTCAGAGAGAAAGCGACCTGGAGTGCCTTGTAGGATCGATAGAGCTGAGATCAAAATACGGAACAAGGATTCGCCTTTTACAAATGCAATTGCGGCCGGGCCCATTTGGAACATAATGACCGAGCTCTCGGTCAAGGCCCAGACTAGGGACTATGGAATGTCCTTTCCGGATGTTTCTTCCGAAAGGCCTCGAGCTCGGGTTCGGCCTCGGGTTTGTGTCAAGCGTTGACCGGCCCCGCACTCCACATGCCTCAAATATTCGAGTTTTCTGTAAGGACTTCAAATCATGTACGTACGTTATAAAGTTCAATAGCGTTCAAGCCACTATTCACAGTTGCATAGCCCTACGAGGTTCTTCGTTGGCTTACTTTGTTCATCATTCTTGTCTAAGCTTTCACTACCTACCTCCCGTCGTAACTGATGGCTGGGCCTATCGAGATTGGGAAGTCTTGAATCATGGCAAAGTATTTGCCACTTACACTAACATGTTAAGGATTCTCTAGACACTGTCAGGTACCTAGTTACAGAATGTATCGGAAGGCCTTGTCCTGGCGATCAGTCAAGTCTGAATCAATGGCCACGCCACTCTGGATGCCCTCGGCACGCCCTTGTGATTCCACCATGTAGTCAACGTGACCCTCTGCCGCCTTTCTGTCCCGCAGTTTGTTTTCCTTGTCCAGCAGAAATGCGTAAACGACCAAAGTGATCATCAGGTAAACCAATGAAGCAATGCTAAGGATGCATCCCTTAAGATACCGGGGCGCGTCAGCCTCGGTCCAAGCCTGAGGTGAGATGATACAGCCGACGCAATAAGCCACGAAAAACACTGTCGTGGTCGACGACTTCTTCGTGTTTCCTTTCACGTTGCTAGCCATGAGAGCCGAGCAGCTGCTGAGCAAGCAAGTGACGGCATTCGCCATCCAGGTTGACACAACGATACCCCAAGACTTGGAGGCAGGCAGCGTCGCAAGCAATATGGCACCGAGAAGAGGAATGCAGCACAGAAAAAGGGCCGTACACGTTCGACTGTACTTGCTCTTGACGAGACGCGGGACAAAAGCTCCAAACCAAGTAGTCAGAATGTTCAGGGCACCGCCGGGCAGCCCCACGAGCATTGTAGTATACTTATCGTAACCGAAGCCGTTGATAACGATTGAGGAAAACTGCCGCCAGAGTTAGCAAGACCTGCAAATCAACGGTGAGGCCAGAATCTACTCGCCTTAATTATGGCTGTCGTGAGAGTAATACCAAGCGCCATTGATACGTAGAGCCAAGTGATGGGTGATTTGTAAGCTTCGTTGAACTGAGATCGGTTGAAGTCTGTGCGATCGCGGGTGCTGCGATCTATAGCGAGCCTCCTAGTGGCGATTTCTCGTTGGCGAGGCGTCAGAAACCATGCTGTCATGGTGTCTCCTGGGAGCAGGAAGTAAAACAGCAGCCCAGACGTGACAGTCAGCCCGCCAATGAGAAAGAAGAGTACCCGCCAGGACTCGATAGCCAGTTTGGCACGACCGAGCCCGAACATTATAAGTGCATTTGTGATTTGAGCGAAGCCATTCATAGACACCCAAGTGGCAACGCGGACAGGGTGCTCTCGACGCTTGTACCAGACCGAGGTCAACATGACAAAGGCTGGAGAGACGGCGCCTTCGGTTAAACCGAGAAAGAATCGTGCAGCCATCATTCCTCCAAAGTTTTGGGGGAGACCTACACAAACGCAGGCCACGCCCCAGACAACGATGGTGCAGCCGATGAAGGTCTTTAAAGGCAGTCGGCCGAGGAGGTATGCGGCAGGCCAGTTGGAAAGTAGCTGACCAAGGTAGAATACCGAGACACACCAGCTGTAATCTTCGCCAGTCAGGTTCAAGTCTGACCGCAATCCGAAGATGGCAGCGTATGTAATAGATTGCTTGTCCAAGTCTGCGTTGATCAGCCTGTTGTTCTCCAATTCGGATGATGGGGTTGGAAGAGTGTCAGAAAGAGAGTAGACTCACACATGCAGAAATATACCAAGGTCATCAGAGGGAGCACATGGAGATCGAGCTTGCGCACGACTTGCCTCTCCTCAGCTTCATCGATAGCCTCGAAAGTGACATGGGTGCCGTCTTTGTGTTCGATTTGGGTCGAAGCAGTGGTGAAGTCCTTGTTCTTTATATCCTTTGTATCCATATTGCGTTACTATTTGGTGGATAGTTGTAAATACTTGATCGAAACGAGCACGAGTTTGATGACAGGAACAAGGGAAAGGAAGATCCCTGTGGCATTATATATCAAGTTCTAAGACCTTAGTGGAAGTCTCGGCCAATCTAGGGTGTTATGTTATTAGGTGGCCTCTCAAGGAGACTCTTCCCGGCCCCAAGTTCTCAAGCCGGATCACACTATGCGGGGTTTCTCTCAGCCGGGGGAACTCAGTCCGGGGAATTGGCGGGGTAGGTTTGGTCTTGTGACCAGTGAAGTCAAGAGTCTCCAGTTCTACCCCATGATAACGTCCATCGAGTGGGTGAGCGAGCCATTCTACCCCGCGTGGGTTTCGGCTGATCTGGGGTCCAGGCCTTCGCGCTGGTCTTTTGTCGATCTCCTGAACGGGATGAGCAATCAAGTCATTGGCTCCTGATGGAGTTTCAGGCAGGAACCCCGGGCATGAATTCGGATCGATACCGGAAACTGTTCCCGAGCCCAGTATTCCATGTAGCTCAATTACAAGTCTCGGTTGTTGGCTTCTAAAGAGCCTAACTCATATATTGCACAGTGGGGTATGAGTATTGAATAGATTTAAGTGGTAAAAGTGTCTGATGTTTTCGCAGCGAGTTGCTATAAAACACAATGGTTTACCACGTTCTACCGCTCGGTATTACATGAGTATCATATAATAAATTTGTTTTGTCTCGATCGTTTCCTCTGTCAAAGAATGGGTTCTTACTGGGTTGCTAGCGACATGCAATCCGAGGTAGATACGGTCACTAAGAACCTACAGCAGAGGACAGAACCTCATGTTCCCAATGGCATTCTCCATACACCACTCATGAGAGGTATCTTGCCCTTCATCAACGGAGGCATTTCTGGTATGATTGCAACCACTGTCATCCAGCCCATCGATATGGTCAAGGTAAGCATTGAACCAAAGTTAACTCCCGTAAAATGACACGCACCCTGAGTACAAAACAAGGTGCGGTTGCAACTTGTCGACAGTAGCCAAATGGGTGTGCCAAAACCCACGCCACTTTCGATAGCAAGGACGATTCTCGTCCAGGGCAGGATTCTCGACTTTTACGCCGGCCTGTCCGCTGGTCTCTTCCGTCAGGGGATCTACACGACATCGAGGTTGGGGTTCTTCGATATGTTCATGAAGCGCCTGCAGCAGCACCACCAAGAACGAAATACAACGGTCAGCTTTGCAGAACGATGCGCCGCCGGACTCTTAGCAGGTGGCCTTGGGGCTTTTCTAGCAAACCCAGCGGACCTCGCCCTGGTCCGAATGCAGGCCGATGGCCTCCTCCCAGCTGCTAAGCGGAGCAACTATAGGTCGGTCGTCGACGCATTAGTATCCATCACTAAAGCGGAAGGCGGTAGGGCTCTTTGGGCCGGAGCGACACCGACTATTGCTCGAGCTATGTCACTGAACCTGGGCCAGCTTACGTTCTTCTCCGAGGCCAAGGCCCGACTAAAGACACGGACCCAATGGTCGGCATCTATGCAAACCCTGACAGCAAGCGCTATTGCTGGCTTTCTCTCTGCCGTTGTTGGTATCCCTTTCGATTTTGTTAAGACGCGGCTGCAGAGACAGAAGCCAGGCCCTAATGGCAAGCTAGCCTATAACTCCATGGTCGACTGCTTTCGAAAGGTAGCCGCGGAAGAAGGCTGGATGCGATTTTATCGTGGCTTTGGAACGTTCTATTTCCGAATTGCACCACACGCGTAAGTTACCCAGTGTTTATAGGTATTGTTCTGACGCTAACATGTGTAAAGTATGATAACATTAGTTACAGCGGACTACCTTGGCTGGATAACAAGTTAGGGTATGATACTTATAGTCTTATTATTGAAGGGGGGAATTATAGTAATTATACTTATCATAAAGTATGAAATAGTATATTCTCTTATATCCTATTAGAAATAAGTTATTAAGTTTTAAATAATGTAGAGAATATAACTAAGAGTTACCTACAAGGGCGTCCTTGTTATTGGGGAGCATAAGAGTTGTTACAATAAATTTCCAGATTAGGGAGGATCTTCTGCAGCTCACACAATACGTCCGAAGAGTGGTTGGTATGCTGCCTAAAGTGTGTTTTTAAGAGTCATATTTTCAGTTGATATAGCTGATAGCTGGTGCTTACATCGCGCGCCTTACCTCGGATCCACTAGTAACACCATTGATCTGGGCTAATATATATAATTAGCTCTGGTGACCAAGTTCCTCGGCCTTATGATCTTGAACAAATGAAATATATACAGATATAGATAATACGTATTTTATACTTTATCATAAAGCCACAGACTAATGTGTTATATGGTGCTAAGTAATAGGTCAAAGTGCCATCTTAATAATTATATGTTATGGATTAACGTGGTTAATAAGCATGCCGACCGGACAAGTATGCCAACTAAAAATCTTAGCCTTAAACTTTTAAATCTATTTAAAAACACTATAAACTATCTAATTAAGTAAAACTACTTATTATACTCTTTCTTAGATATCTTAATTACTACCTAATAGGTCTTTATATTATGCCTGGCTATACTGCATATACAATAACGCTAACTATCTAGTTACTCTAACCTTCCT
Organism: Fusarium sp. 190-020-2; assembly: GCA_014884825.1. NCBI lineage: Eukaryota > Fungi > Ascomycota > Sordariomycetes > Hypocreales > Nectriaceae > Fusarium > Fusarium sp. 190-020-2. Next base: position 122,513 of record JACTAS010000059.1, on the reverse strand, counting down.
TAATTACTACTTTTTAATAATTTGGCTACTACCTGCATATTAATATCTATCTAATTAATTACTTATAATACTTCTTATATAGTTATTGCCCCTTCTTTCTATAATTTAGTCCTTTTTGCCTTCTAGTAATAGCTTAGTATTTTATTTATATCTTAAAGATTTTATATCTTATTTCTTAATAAGATAACTTTATATATAATTGCCCTTATTACTTTAGTATTTAACTTTAAAGCCTTTATAATTAACTTTAGGGAGCTGCTTTTATATCTTCTAATTTATCTTTTTAAGTATTTAAATTAAGATTAAGCCTTTATTACTATCTTAAGAGTCTTTAAAACCTATAGGGTTAATAGTTAGCTAACCTCCCTAAAAGGCATTAGGGTTTATAGCTATATATTAAGCTTTAAGATTATGGTTTCTGGGTTAAGAGGAGTAAGTCTAGCTCCTCTAAAACCCCCTTAGATATTGCTTTTTATAAAAGTAGCTTTAAAGGCAATATAAAAGGCCAGGAAGAACTTAGCCTTAGATATATAGGTTATAAAGTATTTAATTAAATGCTTTATTTCTTAATTATAAGCCTTTTTTAATATTATAAAGTACTTAATATTAAGAGGCTAGAATAGGTAAGATATATAAGCAGGTATATAGAGTATAATAATCTTATTCTCTTTATAATATCTCTCGAAATCAGCTAAGTAGTAGCTTTTATAGCTATTAAGGATTAGAAGATAATAAGAACTAGTTAATTAGTTAGTTATAGACTAATTAAAGTACTTTAGCTACTTAAGACCTAGCTTATTATTTATTTAACTATTTTAGCTTATTATAATAACCTAGTTAGCTAGGAGGTTACTTTCTTAATATTAGTTAATAAGGTAGTATTAGCCTATATTAATAATAAATAGCGCGATTAATTAACCTTTTATATTAATTGCCTAGATTACTATAATTTATTCCTAATTTCTAGGCTATACTAATTTTAATCTTCTTTACCTTTCTAAGCCTATAACTACTATACTGGCCATTATAAGGCCTATTATAAAGCCAGTCTTATTAAAGTTCTAGATATTATCTAATTAAATATTATACTTTATAATTATATTTTATATAAGCCTAAACTAGCTATAAATAATAATTAGATCTTTATATTTAGCTCTCTAGTAGTTATATCTCTAAAATAAATATATCTTTAGCTTTAATTACTACTTAATAAAGTTATAAGCCTAGCACTTACTAATAGGTAATATATTACAGTTAATAAGTAGAGAATTAGTTATTTCTTTTATAAAATATAGTTATATAGGAAATCCTTAGGAATTTAAGTTAAGGAAGAATTAAACTATTATTTATTCTTTTAGATTAGATAGTTTTTATAACTTTAGGACCTAATTACTTTATAATTAAATATTATTCCTTTAATTATAGAAGGTATTATATCTAACCTTATATATAGTAGTAGTATATTAAAGATATAATTTTAGGTTATTTTAAAGGGCCTAAAGGGCAAGAAGAATTCTAGCTTTATTTAAAGGTTATGATATAATAGGTAGTTAAGAAGTATTTAATTAGATAGAAATGATATAAGATAAGGGATTTTTGGTCGGCATACTTGTCCGGTCGGCATGCTTATCAACCACGTTAGCGTGATTTCAATAATCCTTTAATAAATAAGTTCGTTCATTTAGGCGCAAGGTGAAATGATATTATCTCTGCTTTCCTTCTATGGATTATTGGATGGGCCTGTTTTAATAGAAAGAGAACCAGACCAGGTTTTATTTATGGCGCTTAGCTTGCCTTGTATTTATATTGTGAGATATTGAAGTTATTTCATCTGTTGCATGAATTTTGTTATCTCTTTGAGCGGCATAAGACTGCCACAGGTCACTTACCCCGCTTTTTTGCAGGTACCTGCAGGGTACGTAAAGTTCCCGTCAGACAGCTTCTTCTTTCAACACCACCAAAATCATCAAAACCCTCATATAAATTGACCTTAACAAGTCTCGATTAAAACAATGAGCTCCCAAGAGATATATATATTAGATAATCATAGCTTTAATAGCCTGCCTTTTACGGCAGCTACTAATGACCCTACCGGCGCAACTAATATTCCGCCTGAAGAGGGCCGCGGTAATGATTTTCAACCTTTTAATATAGAATATCGTGATTTTCAGATTAACCCTCTGCCCCAGCTACCACTTGAATTATTCTAGCTTTTTATACCTATTTCCCTTATGCAGTTATAGGTCGGATATACCGAAGACTGGGCTTCTTTCTGCGCTAATAATGGCATTAAAGATAGCTAGAATACCCCCCTTTCCGACCACTTGCGCTTGCATGCTTAGGAAGGCATCTTTACTTTAACGGCTTATATATAGCTTGGTATCCTTATTTACCTAGGAATTTATAGGGAAATATCCCTTGCAGACTATTAGAAGGCCCCTAGCCTAGGAGATCAGCGCCCCCTTTATCTATTTACGAAGTTCATGCCGTTACGGAAGTTCGAGCTGATTATATGGTATTTCCGCACTTTTGATTACACTAATCTCGATGTGAGCGATGAGAAGGATCTTCCAAAGACCTTCCAAGCGGCTGAAGAGTGGTCTGAATACATACAAAGGGTATCTATCGAGCTCTATCGTCCAGGGACTAATCTGACTGTAGATAAGTGCATGGTCCCTTTTACAGGCAGATCAAAAGAGACAACGCTCGTTAAGGGAAAGCCTACGCTAGTAGGCTTCAAAATCTGGGTTATTGTGCAATAGGGCTACTTTCTGCAGTGGCTTTGGCATATAAAGGCATCACCAATTACGGCTGTAACGGTCAAGGTAGAAGATGCACCGATGCCATACGGCAAGAAGGGGAAGCTATGGACCGAGATCCCTCTTAGCAATATACAGAGCGTCGTAGTTCACCTACTAAAAAGGCTATTAATACAGACATATCACGTCTTTATAGATAACCTCTTCTCGTCACCGCAGCTCTTCCGCCTACTTCGGCAGCTTGGATACGGGGCTACAGGCACGGCACGCCCTAATTGCGGCATCACTACCGAGATAAAGCAGATAAAAGAGACCGGGAAGCTTCCTGATGGCAAGCCGTTGTTATTTAATGAGGTATATTTAATGCCGACAAAGGATAAACAGGCATAGATAACTTTTAGCTGTATTTCCCTTACTAACCTGTCTCTTTTCCTTCCCTCTAGGTCCTTCAAATCGCTTGGAAAGATAGCTCTGTGGTGCTCTTCCTTTCAACTATGCATAGCGCAGCCCCTCTTAACCGCATACCAAAAGAGAGGAAATTGCCCGCTAAAAGAGGCACAAAGGCAGAGGCACGGCGCCTAAAGGAGGTCTTCAATGGAGATCAGGCTAGGATAATCCCTATTCCTTCTGTTGCCGCTCAGTATAATGATGAAATGAATCACGTAGATCGCGGTAATCAGATAAGATCCTATTCGTCATATCAGCATCGTTTCCGGCGCGGTCCTTGGCAGGCGTTGCTTTGGTCTTTCCTCCTTGATGTTACACTTGCGAATAGCTTCATTTTGCAGAAGAAGACCCGGCACCCTCATTGGAAGCCCTATAGCACGCTTCGAGACTAGAAAGAGGCTATTTATAACGCCATTTTTAACAAGTACGGCACTAATAGCGGCATAAGGAAGAGATATCGTACAGGGAAGGAAGAAGACAGCGAGGATCTTGAAGCACGGCAAATTCACCTACAAAGAGATATCAATCATGTCTACAGAGGCAGAAAAAGCTCCTCTCCTTGCTTGGCTTGCAAAGGCCTCCGGCAGGGGCAGCCTCGGCCAAAAAAGCGAAGAAAAGGAGGCTATCTACAGCCAATATCAGGAAATTAGCAGCGGTCACAGACTAGGTACGGCTGCAAAGTATGTGATATAGCTATTTGTAACAATGCTGACTGTTGGTACTTATATCACACGCCATTTTAGGTGTGGGTAGAGGTACCGGCTGTCACGGTCATTTTGATTGGCTCCCTACCCTGGTCGTGACCCCGTGGCAGTCTTATGCCGCTCAAAGAGATAGCCTACCCTGGAGAAACCAGCACTGACTTATGTCTAAAGACTTTTTAACTTAACTGATTGATTTAAGCGAGCAAGCCACATTCCAAAAGCTAAGCCACTCAACGCCACTATAACCAATGTCTTTTATGATCTTATATGTCACTGCGATTATATACTGGGCTTTTAGAGCAATGGGACTCTAGGTAAGCGTATACCAACGGCATCTTAGTACTGCAATATGAAGATTCAAATGCATGGACTCGACCATTCCATCGTTTTTCAGAATTAAAACTGGCGGTCGGATTGACCTTATCCACTGCCCATTTCTCATCGATTTCCACTTCCCCTTCTCAAGTCCGCCCAGTGGCCCGTCAGCAATAGCCTCCAAGATCTCTAGCGCTAGACTTTCTATCATCAAGCTAATGCAGCGTGTCACCGCGATTCAATTTCACCATTGAAGACACTTACATTATATCTGGACCGAGCGCGTGTCTCTGCACTATATAAGCTCCTGTCCTTGTTCACGTTTTCCGTGGACTTGATGATTGCGAGGTTGATTTCGGATGCGATTAGAGTTATCATCCAGCCAGCTACGCATTGATTTCCCTAATTCTGTCCAGGTCCATGGGCCAGGCTCCTTGGCAGCGTGGTCAACCTTGTTTATGAAGTCGATGGTACCGTTGCTTAGAACCGTAATTAACAAGTGACTTTTAAAGTGAGACTTATCTTAAACATTGGCGTGAGTATGTGTACCTCTAATTTGGCTTGTAATCGATATCTCTGATTGAGTTCTTGCAAGTTCCAGCCTTACTAAATGCAGGCTCCGCAAATGGCATTCATGAGGTCAAGTATAAGTACTACTCAGATGCCACCAAGTCATTGGCACTTGAGATCATATGTTATCACCCTGAAATTTATCAAGTATAAGAATGTCGAAATATGACTTGCAAATGGCCTGATCAAGAACCCAAAGTGACAACTCAAGTAACTTGTAATTTAGACAAAAAGGTCCCTCCTACTCCTAACCAGAGTTTTGCCCCATGAGAGACTTAACTCCCCTTCCTCCTCGTCCGCCTACTTACAATGAAAGCAGGGCTGAGTTGACGCATATTGGTGAGATCAAACCTGACACATGGGCCCTCTGAGCTTGCCAAGCAGCCCTTCACTGTTATTGCCTGAGTGGGAATACCTTGAGGGTTCTTGGAAAGAGCGATTGTGAGAGCCTTATTCATTGGCCTTCAATTTGCATTGCATTGATTGGGTCCTGCCTCACCTATTGCTTAAAGTGTTAGTTTCCCGGTGTTTATACCCTCCAGTATGCATATTGTTCAGTTTCAGGCCGTCAAGGTATTCAACCTTGTTCTCCCATCTGTGCCCAAAACTGAAATCCATTGGTCATGTCGCCTTGTCCGTTAACGCAATGAAGCAAGCATTTCTTCCTTACCATCTAGCGACGACAGCGAGCACTTCCGTGCAAGATGAAACTACCATCCACAGGACCCTCCCTCTGCCTTTCTCGAGTCCTTTAATTCTTCTCGATCCAAGAAATGACATCAGTAGGCTGCGCAAAGTGCATAGCCAGAATGCCAGGTTTCCAGATCAGACAGGAGTTTTAGCGATTGCCGGCAAATTGGAAAGCCCCCCCAAGTAGGAGTCTCCTTGAAATGGATTTGGCTCGAATTTTAAGCTTTTCTGCTAACATTTCAGCTAGCCATAGGAGACGTGGAAGGATTGATAGTATACCTAAAAGAATTGCGGCGAATCCTCTTTCGTACTCCAAGCCAGGTCCGCACTGTAATTCAATCAAGGAATTCTATTCCTAGAGCACTATCATATGGTCCCCCACGAAATTACATCCTCACGCACCTGATTAACCAGCTTGTTATTGTAGGCATCTGCCTCCTCATTATACCCCTCTTGAAGATCTCTGACATGCTCTGGTACCTCTTGGAGCTGATTGTACGCGCTGGGAACGGGCTGCCCCATACGCTCTACCAGCGGAACATATCCCGACCACACATTCGCCACGACGGCTGGATCCTGGACATCCTCCTTGTCATCTGCCGGCGGCCCTGCGCGGACCTTTGCACTGCCGCTGGTCACTCGAACGCGCAGGACCTGCGTCTGCAAAAGCTCGAATTTGTTCGGGGGCTGGCGGACCTGGTCCCATCTACCGGGGATGATCTTATTGGTGAGCAGCTCCAGCGCCCACAGCTTTTCTGACTCATCTGTGACCAGAGCTGCGTGCCCAAACAAGACTGCTGAGCGGTAGTTGCACGAGTGGGTGAAGGCGCTCAGGGTCAAGATGAGACCGTCCACTTTTGCGACGGATACGCACACGGGCAAACCTGCAAGTCCATTGTCTATTGCCTCCCTCGACAAATTAGCCATCCGGGCCGAGATGTACCCGTGGATATAGCAGTCCTGGGGCTCGTTCAAGCCGGCGCTGGGATGGTCAAAGTTTCCCATGGCGCCGAGCATGGGGATGGTGGTTGGAAAGGGATCTTCAGCGTCAGGCTGGAACGAGACGTGGAAGACGAATGACCGATTCATGATGCTGTGAACTGTTTCGAGATCATATGAAGCGCGTTTGTCGGCTAATCGATGCACTTTGTTGTGCTGGCCAGCTGGATATCTCAGCTGATTCCTCATTGTTGTAACTGCCAGGGGCGATATGACGGTGAAAGAAGAGTAAAAGGGAGCTTGATGTAGTAATGTGATGATGAGAAATCCATTTTCTGTTAGTGGTGCGAAGGTCCTTCTTTTTATGTTATTATGAATGTCGTTATGGGAGGAAGCCTGATCGGCTTTTCGGAGCAAATAAAGCATCAATCGTTATCGGGGATAAAACCCGACGGCGTGTAGTGGCGCTAGAAGTCAATGGCGATATGCCGAAAGTATCCGAAATGAGGGGCAGCGCGTCGGAGACGTCGGACTCCAGCACATCATTATTTCCAGCATGCAACCAGATCAAAGCGCAACAGGAGGTTCTGCACAGCCAAGAACCCCAAGATTCCGACGGAAGAAAGCAACGGCGTGCCAACGATGCAGAGCAAGAAAGCAGCGGTGCGAGGGCCAGGACCGGGGTGCGTGTCGAAACTGCAGGTCTGCGCAAGCTGGTGAGTCTTGTGATTATCATTCTTCCCTCTGTAGTTCATATCTAAAACCCTAAAGAATGTGTACCTGCCAGCCATGAGCCTACAGGCACGTACCTCCTCTCCTACGTACAAGACCTTGAGCAACGGGTTACGCATCTTCAGGGACGCCTCAACCAACGCACGGCCGAGTCCATAACCCAAGATTATCCCGAGTCTGGTAGTCCTCCAGCCCGAAATTCACAGACAAACATTTGTCCAGATTTACTGAGCTTCACCGATTCTCTTCATACATTCTATATGCCCCCGATAGCATCTCAAGGGAATTCATTCGACCTCTTGACATACCCAGCCGACAACTTGTTCTCCATCTCCCAGCCGCTGCCTGCAGACACTGCGCACTCTCTTGATCCCCCAATAGCCGCCGTCGTGACCGATATTTCAGTCCGTGAAGGCGCCTCCTTCTTCCAGACTTACTTTGAGATCATCCACCCTCGTTACCCGTTCCTCGACGTCGAGAAATGTAGCACAGCGTATCTGAAATGGAAAACGGGCGAGATAGCCACCTGTAGCGACAGTGCCTGGTCCATGTGCCTGTTGAAGCTGGTGCGTACTCTACCTCCCTCCTCGTCTCAAACTAACCAACATAAACAGATCTTTGCCAACGGTGCAATCCTACAGCATGCGTGGTTAGATAACAGGACTTGGCAACAACCGGAAGTAATCCTTCAGGAACAGAACATCATGGCTGATTCTTCTTTCAAACCACTTGCTCGCGTCCAGGCCATGCTTCTCTACGCCTTCCACGAGCTTCACGGAGAGAGCACAGCCCGAGTCGTGCATATCGTTGGTGTTGTTATGCGCTTTGCAATCTTGAACGGCTTCCACTGTCTCACTAACGATGGGTCTCATGAAACGGATATGAAGATTAAGGCTTGGTGGTGCATCTACTGGTAAGCTTAGAGCTATCATATTAAAAAGGGTATATCATTAACATTCGTTAGCTTAGACAAGGTCGTTGCAATAACGCTGCATATTCCTCCGTACCCGCCTGATGAGTGGGTTGAAACACCTGCATATCATAATAAACCCGAGCCGCAATTCTTCATGCCCTGGGCTGCTGATGCCCCAGGTTCTTCAGGCGGGGTCCTGTATAGTTTTGATCTACGCTATTTTGCGCACATGTGCAGGGTCAGGCAGCTTCACTCCGAGATACTCACCTTTTCGCGACAAGTCGATCCCGACTTGATGGATCAATGTCTTGGGAAGCTGGGGTCAGAGATTGATAGATGGGCCAAGAGCAAAGATGTCTTTCCCAGTAGGTACGTGCAGCTACCTCTCTCTTCAAGTTGCCTTCTGGGCTGACAACAGGAATAGCCATCTAAACACCGAAGGCCATGCAAGCCCTCTTGGCGTAGTCTACGTCGCACACATGACTCGAGTTGTGCTTTATAGCTCGGTTCCCTTTGAAACAGCGTCAGAGACCACAGATAAACTTCTCCAAGCATGTTGTGACTCCTGCGCAACGTTCAGGGCTCTTCAAAAGAGAAAGCATTTACCAAAACATTGGTTTGATGTGAGTACTGATATATAAGTGTTGGAAGCTTGTATGCTAATTTGCAAGATGCTCTTTATATTCAAATTAGGCGTGGTGATAATATACATCATCTGGCGGCGAGCCATGCCAGTATCCAAGGCTGTCGATCGTGCCATCAGGGACTGTACTGCGATACTTTCTATTTTTGCAGATCGATCACAGAAGGCGGGCATCTACAGAGACTGCATGGACCTTCTAGCAAGCAGCATATCAAGAATCTCTCCCCTCGGAAACATCGACGCGGAATCCAAGCAAGAACTCGCAGCCTTTCTTAGTCAGATCGAGGGAAACGGGCTTGCATCTCATGTTCATACCAAGTTGTCCGAAATTTGCAAGGGCAGTATTACAGAGACGGATACATAAACTTCAGAGCTCTAAATAACCGATAACAATTCACTATGACTCGACCTCTCCAAGGCCAAGCGTGGCGATCCATGCAGCTCTGTCGGTCTTCCTCCAATGATGCGATGCAGCGTCATGACAATTCCGCTCTCGAGACATCGGCTTCCGCCCAGCCTTCACCTTGTCGTATGTACTGGTAGGCCCTATGAATTCAATAAGCGCTTGATGTTCTATCTAAAGGAGTGACGAGAGTCGGTCTCTTAGACTTGTGCTCAGTATGCTGATGCTACAGGCAGCAGGCTGCTGCCTAACTTTAATAATTGTGTAGCATTCATGTTAATCGTGAAGCTACTCATAATGATCGTTTCCTTGTCCTTACATTCAAGATGCTCCTTCTCGGTGTTAGTCTGGCCAGCCTTTACTTGTTGAAAAATATGGGCCTGATGCATCTGGACCGTCTCATTTTGCCACTTCTCGTTCCCATCAGAGAGGGCATGTTTAAATTTAGCGATTTCGCTCATCCTACTGAAACTGTCAGCTTAGGGGGCGCCGACTTGGAAGGAAGTGCTTATTGAATAGTGATAACAAAGAGAGCAAGTGCAAAACGTTCTATATCCGCGCGCAGCTCATACTAGCTATATAGTCGTATGATAGGCCGTAGAATTCAACAAGCTAATTCGGATATTAAATCTGAGTAATAAGGCTTCTTACTGTAAAATGATCATCCCTGAGTATGCAAACTGTTACTTGTTCTGTGTTCGCAGATAATTGTAGCAAATTTAACGAGCGTTGACATCAAGGCTGTTGATGATGCAATGACCAACACGACGTTTTGTTTACCTTCCGTCATCATTAATCATCTCTTCAGGCTAAAAGAGCAGTGAGAATGATGGTTCGGTGTCTGGCACTTGGTAGGCTCAGAGTATCGTGAGCGAAACCTGAAGCGCTTGTATATACATGAAGACTTATTGAAGCTCTGCTCAATATATTTATTAGACAATCTCCATGAACGCTACTGCAAGCGGTCATCCACTAATGACCTCACCTCCAAGACCACAATGATCTAGCGGCCAACATACTCACTAACATGGTCTTTAGCGGATAGGTGGCTACCCACGCGTCACAGTGAAATGGCCAACTATACAGCTAGACCTCACGCCAATTCAATACCTTAATTATCAGACAAACTCTCCAAGATTTCAAAGAAATAATTGGGGTGACATTAGGGATGTGATTGGCCTGCAAGAACAGCAATAGTAAGGCAATTACAGATAAGATGGCCACCTTATGCGCCGGCTAATTCCAAGGATGCTGTCAAGATGACTGACTACTCTGCTGCTGAATATAATGTACTCCTGGTATTTTGCCTTATTCTACACTGTCGACCTGAACAGGGTCATGCTGCATAGTAAGAGGATTATAAGAGCTGAGACGAAATCGAACAGGTATGACAGCCAGGTTAAGCATACTCAAGCTGTCTTGAGCTCTCTAATGGAAAACAACCATGTATCACAGTGACGTGCCACCTGTACCAGAACCACGCCCAAATGCCCTTCTTCGCCGCGGTATAAGCTATAATTGACGGGAGTCTCGGGAACTTGCGAACGCGCTGGCCGCGAAAAGCTACATCGGAGCGAATCCTGTGAGCGTTTTCGAACTGTTGGAGAGGAATTGGAAGAGGGTGATCCGGACTCTGATCCTGATCGTTAGTGGTGCCAGCGGTCAAAGGATATAACGGTAGAGCTGTACTTGACGGAAGAGCACTCCTGGACCTCAGGTATTATCGAATTCGGAAGCATTCTTTATTCTGCCTTTATCTTTCCTGGGAGTTTGGTGCTTCTTGCATTGCAATCGACAGTAAGATTATGATTACACCTACTATATGGGATAGACGGATAAGAGTCGTGGATAGGTCTGCAGCGTTGGCGATTGAGCTGGGAGTCTCAGGTATCCCCTCAAATACAGAGGTGCAAGCTGCCAACAAACAAAGAGCCAACAAGGAATTGTGAACATCATTGACACGTATCAGCAGATTACGAGAGGTATTGGGTGGCGGAATGAGTTGCTGAAGGAGCTATGTGACTGACCGTATGGTTCAAGCGATGTCTTTGCCAAGGGAGCCTGGGCTTCTGTAGATGTTATTTAAGCTGCTGTTATATATGACTAGTTGACAAAGAGCAGGATGACTGATCCCTGTTGTGCGAGGGTGATGCCATCGTGTGATGTCTTCGCTGGATATGATGCCACTATGAAAATCGTGAACACGATGTGTTTACAGTTGGGTTGCCAGCCGCCAGCACCCTTTGAAGATTAACTCCCTCCTCTTGTGGATCTAGATGATTAATTGGCAGGTGTATAGAGTGCTTGTAAGACTAGACATTAGACGTACGCGAGGGGTTGGACATGGAGCTTCAGCACGTCGACTACAGCGACTCTTCTAACCACTTACAGCATCACTGAACGAAATGTCCTTATGCCTTATGCGTCCGAGACCATCTTGGAGAAGTATTCTAGCCTTATGCATAATCTCGCCCCGTTGGGCTTCCACCTTCCGGTTGGTCATGTCGACCTTCTGTACCATCAATCTAGAGGCTCTAAAACGATGTATATAGTGAAGAGAAAATCGCTTCGGGATGTTCTTATTATAAGTGACGAGAGGTTGAATAGCACTGTGACTTAGAAGTTCCTCTATATAGCGCCTATGGGCTTAGGCCGTGGTGGAGGGTACGAAATACTTACTCTTGTTGGACAGATGATGTTCAAAACCTCCCTGTGCACTGGCTTTTGCATATGGTGCGATGAGTAGTCGCCGAGGACCTGGGACATTAATGGGAACAAAGGATCATCTCTGCATCAGCCTCCTCGCCCGCGGTAAATAAGCCGGTAGGGAGCTTCTACGTAACAGGTAGTTTGAGCTCAGGGGCATCGATTGATCCGGATGCTATTGAGGAGTTCTTGGTGTTGTGTCATTATCGGGTGAGTTTGGCTTAGTTCTGGCGAGATGCAGGGTTAGGGGAGGTGGGACGACTCGTGCCTCATGAAGATTGATAGAATAACAATAGAAGAGTGGATGGTAAAGCTCCTTCAAGGCTCAAAAAAACATTGTTCCCTACTGTACCAATTACCACTGGTATTAGGCCCAATACCACTTTGTGTGGCCCGTGCACTTCTCCTATCCATAATGGTTCAAATACAAGAAATCTTGGCCTGTGCACCCAGCCTCATTCCCGCTCTAAAATTCCTACTACATTGCTGACCGCCTATAACTATCAAGGACTACTTTTGTATTTTAATGGACAAGATTTTGCATCTCTTCTATAGCCTAATACATGGCATTTGCTACACGTAGGTGGTCTTTTTGCTCCTAAAAGCTCACCTTGTGGTTCGTCTTGCGGCTCCTCTTGCGGCTCCTCTTGAGGCTGGCCTAGCTCGTGATTGTGTTGAGAAAATTGAGCTTCACTACGGTGTTTAAGGAACCAGTTTCCCACTCGCTTATTGCGTATATTATATAAATAATAGTCTTAATTATTATATGTGAGATTGCCTGTGATTAGATATATGTAATCTAAGGCATTAAATATCAAAAAATAGCTAAACACGGCGGCATTTGTCTCCAGGTTTTGGTGGGCATATGAATATTGAGCCTGCAGGTGATCCAAAGATAGCTTCATCCCCAAAGTAAAATGTTGTGTAATCTGTATCAACACACTTGCCACCACCCGTGGGACCCACATGTGGGCAGTGAATCTAGATGGCAAAGGTCAGTAAATGCGGTCAGGAACATTGAACAACTTACACCTGGACGACTTGAAGTCAAGATAACATGGATCTGCCGGCACGCCACGGTGTTGCTAGTCGCATAATCGAAAGTACCGAAAGGAATTGTTTCCAAAAACCCCAGACATTCCTCCAAGCTACCCGTTGATTGTTGATTAGCTTCTATGTTCTACCCATTTCCACCTCTATACCTCACGTTGTGGCGATTTAGTGTGGGATTTTGCCAACTCACCTGTTCCACTGCACATTGGGTCCAACACATCGCTGCATGGCTAGGCCACATATTGTCTGCTTGAAGCCCGCTTGGGTACCAGGATTGGACAGCGGTTCTCCAAAATTCTTTTCCACAAATGCCTGCAGGTTTGGGATCCAGGCGTCGTAGTGAGTAATTTCTCCTTCCTTATTGAAGTGCCAGAATGCGATCTGAAAAGGACGTCAGATGTCATATCCCGAACTCATCCATCGATGGGAGGGATGAAAGCGTAACAATCGACTTACCTGTTTGAGATATGTAACAAACTGAATGGGTACTGTAGGGTTTGCAATATCAACCTTTGAGAGCTTTAAGTATACCGTCGACGTCGCAACATCTGAACATCCAGAATTGAACTCGACGATTTTCGCCTCAGAGAGAATGGTTGGATTTTGTTTAGTGGGAACGGGCGCTAGTCCGACGAAGTACTCGATCGAGCCTTCGAGGTCACTAAACGCCCCGACCGGCGTGACGCGGCCGGATATTTCATTTGCGAGGATGCCTGGCGGGAAGGCTGATGTGCTATTTTTTATGATAGGGACATTATCTACAGGGAGGTTAGCAGAACGCCAAAGGGTGATTTATTCTGACAAATTAGCAGGGAATGTACGTAAATGAAACATAAAATGAAAGTTTGACGTACTTGGAAAAATAGTTAGGTTGTAAAGCGACTGGATTGTTCTGAGGTTACGAGCTTCAAAATCGCAATCTAGTCCCTTTCTGTGAGCCGAAACACCAAAGAGCGATAGATGAAGAACGAGTAAACTGAGTGTCTTCATAATAGAATAAATTGACGTTCAGGAATGTTTGCGAAATAGAGGAGCTGCCACGAAAGGATGCAGAAGTGGTTTGATCAGATGCTCGGCACGAAGACAAACGCACAGCGATAGCAGGACTGCATGCGGGACACTCTTTGCTTTTGAGGTGGTGATATCGCTCTTTTAGTCAGCCAATCCTCACTGAATCTTAGCTTGTTATCATGTTATTGCATATCGTCATCATTACGCTGGATAAAGAACAAGCTTTGTCCCTGATCTCCGCAAACCCTCTGATTGGACACTTAGCTAGAGTCATCAATAGCATCACGAAAACCTTGCTCCCACTATTTGTTTCTTAGTTTCATAACCCCTCTGTCCACCTGGCCCCCCATTCTACACACCAACGCGATATAACCCTTGGACTTAGGGACCCAATTGATCCACAAAACCAGGGTTCTTTTGCTAGCTATAACTGGGATATACAAATTGTGCTGTCTATCTGTGGTTTAGCCGTACTTTTTTCCCCCTTGGGACTTCTTAGCGGCACCACGTTTTTCCTTCTTGGCCTTTCTTTTGATGGCCAGCTCTCGTATCTTGTTAATCTCCTTACGCATTGGATATCGTACCAATGGCTCCCAAATGACATTTTTCTTGCGTATATGCTTCTGTGATTCTATGTCTATTTTCAGATATGATTATTTAGCTTTTAAAGTAACTATTTCTACTTACTTAAGGTCTAACTTATTCCTTGCTTTCTGGCTAATCCCAGTAAGGGCGCGATTGTAGCCGCTTTGGTCCTTTTAAAGTGTATTTAACTATAAAAGAGGTTAAAGCTTGCTTTTGGGATATACAAAGCCTCATTAGGCATGGTAATTTAGTATTATAGCATGTATGTAAGGGGGCGACTCTTTCCTAGGTGCCTCCTTCGGTATTACGATTCGATCTAACGACCTAGAAGCCTCCTCGGGTATTAACCACAGTCATGGCTTTATCTCTGGAATTTCTATACAGTTTTAGGAAGCGTTGCTTGTGAATAGGGGCAGTCGTTACAAACCTAACGAACTGTTTTGCGTGGCGGCGAAAAGCGGCCTTGATAGGGCCAAATTCACCTACGTCAAGCGGTTATATAATATGCGATAAGTAAGGAGGCAAGTAAATGACTTATACACGATAAAATAAGGCCACAAACCGGAATCTTGGTGATATATCGCCGTAGAATCCATTAATGAGTAGTGATCTCTTACCCGTTAAGCATAGTAGGAAACCATTCCCGAGCTCAAATAATGTAAGAATCAGGAAGACATCCGAGACGTTAGGCACGAGTATCTTGTGCATCGCAATGTTGAGCATGAGATGGGTGGAGTGAAATAGTAGTGTGCTGTAAGAGTTAGTAACTAGTATGTTATGTTTGCCACGCTCAAGGAAGACTTGACGCACAGGAAGGCCATGGGGTAAAACACTTTCATGTGCGTAAAGGCTATTCGTGCTGGGTCATTTCCGCGGCAGACAAGGTACAGGCTAGACATCCAGAGAATGAATAGAAGTGGAACAAGGATACCTACCAACACTGCGGAAGTTTCACTGTGGAACAAATCGCCTTGGACCTGTTCTTCGGAGTTTACCCTAAGAGCAAATGTGAGGTTTGGGTGTTGAGATAGGGTGCAGTGTGTTACGATGGCTTCTGAATTGAAGGAAAAATGGAAGAATACTATGTCAAACAGATCCAATGCGAATTTACTGCCTTATCTAAGCCTCGTAGCAATAAAAATGTAGGTCGTGATATATGACTTGCAAGTCTATATCAAATACGAGGTGTTTCTGGTTTCAGCCATGGTGTTAAGGAATAAGTACATAATAGGCTGCTCAAATTTAGGCCACCACCAGAATGCGCACAGGACTAAACGAGGCAATCAAATCCTGTCACAAACTTTTGTCCCATATACAAATGCTCTCCTTTGTCACCTCACGGTTGTTGGTAACAACATGGCCGCCTTTTTTCTGGATTCTCCCTGGACACTTTACAACCCATTTCAACTATAAGATTGAGGCCAAATTTTAAGCCAAAGTTTTCACTGGGTGAAATGTTTCTCGACCCTAAAGAGCCAGGAGAGGTTAATTGGTGTTCCTCGCTGCGTCTGCTGGGCTTTCGTCTTCCGAAGATTGACGGAGATACTGTCCAGCCCTGCAAGAGAACGCCACGCAAGCAGCGGTGGCGCCATTTCAGACGACATGTCAACGTTCCCCAGGCGCCACTGATATCACGTCGTACGAATGTGAGACACGATGACATTTGAAGGAGGTCACCTCCGTTCGACAACCGTTGCGGCAATCAACCTCACGATGTACAATACAGGGAGAAGAGGACGAAAATCAGGCGTTGTATGTAAGCATTAGTGACTAGTGCCCTACCGGCCAAAATAACCCGCCGGGCGTATTAAATTGTATTGTATTGTATAATACAGTACAGCATTTGCTGAGAGGCTGTTTCGACCCCTGTCAGCACGGTAGGGTCTTAACTGCTTTGAGCTAGATTCTATTTTAGAGAGAAAACTATTTTATACTTGTCTATGTCTGGATATATCAGATGGTCTGGACTTCTATGCCCGCTTTCAGCAAGCCATTCATCAACCTATCTAGGTTCTACTTAAAGGGTAATCAAAGAGATTAAGCGGTGACCAAGCCAGAAGCTCTACGGTCACTCAACTAACCGCGGCTTCATCGTTCAACATACCAAGCTTCCACTTATCGGTTAGCCTAACCAATCCCTCTTGATCCCTCTCGCTAACTGATTGAAAATTATGTCTTGCTGACTTGGTTACCCTATAGGCTGCCGACCAAAATGGTCGAATTTGAAACTATCAAGGGTGGCATAAGCTGCGGACGGGGGTAGTATCCAACACATTATTCCCGGACCCGATCGTAACTCATGCTTGTCACCATGCATAACTGCTGGTAAGACGTGATCGATAAATGACATTCTGTCGACTTCATCAATATATTCCGATCCTTGGCATACCCCCACCAATTCATCCTCTTCGGCTCGACCCCATTGCAATGCCACAACACATCTTTTTAGCAACGAAAACACCAACCCCGCTCCCATTTGGCAGCCTGATGGGACTCGGTACTTGTTGCTTATTGCGAGTCCTTTAAAATATTGTTTATTCGTATATTTCATTACGAAGCAAAACAATCCTCAAGAATCTCGCTACTAATAACCAACAATAATCTCACAAATACCCACCGATTGCGAACCATACAAGGCGGCAATCTATCTTATGGACTGGGTAGTAAGATGCTACTGCGATATCTACAGCGCTCTGCGAGGTGATGCCACTATTGATATGCTATTGCATCTTTAATAACCTCTGTCCTTGCCAACGCTTGCCTTTTATTAGTTGACAGTCCTACTTCCCTTCCAGCTAATATCTGCCTTCTCAACAATAGCAGGTGTGAACCTGTATTGCCAGTGCTTTAGTTTAAGTATGAGCCAGAAGCTATCTTTATGGACTCAGTTGCCTATTCTTACATTGTATTATCAGAATTAAGTTCTACTCTGATATCCGCCCTAGGGTAAGTTAAGTTCAGAGGACATTGGGCTTGGATACTTAGGGCTCCACTCTAACAGGTCTTTAAAGTTGGCTCTGAAGTGGGGCCCAACTTGATAATACAGCGCGCCAATACTTAGGGTTCAGTATTGGCGGCCGCAGGAGCAGTTGTCGCGGGAAGAATTGCTGCATGCGCCCATGGAGGTAACACTACTTGTTCAGGCAGAGGACGACACTCAGTCCTGGTATATCTATATTTTGCAATGTAGTCGACCATAAGAATTCCTTGCTTATTGCGCCCGCGACTTGGCTAAAACATCCGCTGCTTCCTTTTGGTAATTTTGTCCAGACTGGTGCTGGCAAATTGGCATATTTACATATGCTCCTGTCATCCTTTGTAAGTATTTATACTTTATGTGAAATTGCTTTATCTTACTTATATATAAGTTTCCTATATATCCTTTATTATACTTAATATTATTATAGCTAACTGCAGTTAAGGCAAAGCTGTCTTCCCCGCATCTATAAACATTGGCCCCCAACTTAAGAATAGAATTGTGTTTTAGACCAATCATTAACTATAAAACAAACAAGGATTCTCAATATCCTTCATACCAAATCTTAGAGTAATCACCAATCTCACCTCAAGTCCCCGTAGACCATCAGTCATGCGTCTTGTCAACACCAAAACCATCCAGCTCGAGTTTCTCAACGATGACAATGTGCCTGACTACGCAATTCTTTCCCATACTTGGGAACAAGAAGAGATTCTCTTCCACAACATAGAACTTGATAGCGCCTGGTTAAAAAAGGGCTATGCCAAGCTCGAGAACTGCTGTCGCGTAGCACGAGAAAATGGCTTTGAGTATATCTGGGACGATACTTGCTGTATCGATAAGACGAGTAGTGCAGAGCTCTCTGAAGCCATTAACTCGATGTATCGGTACTATCAAGAGGCCAGCATTTGTTATGTATATCTCGCAGATATTTTCACCGTCTCTGAAATCTCGAACAGTAGATGGTTCACCAGAGGTTGGACACTGCAAGAACTCATTGCGCCGAGTTCAATGATCTTCTTCGATAAAGACTGGCGCGAGTTGGGTACCAAGACAAGCCTTGTGCAGGTGCTATCACAAAGGACAAACATACCGGAATCTATACTCTGTGACAGCGAAGAGCTGGAGACGACTAGCATCGCACAGAGAATGTCGTGGGCAGCTGACAGAGTTACAACACGAAAAGAAGACGGGGCATATTCTCTAATGGGTATCTTTGCGATTAATATGCCGCTCCTCTACGGCGAAGGCGACAGGGCGTTCTATCGACTTCAAGAGGAGATTATGCGCTTGTCAGACGACCACAGCCTCTTCGCTTGGAAGGTCACCGGTGCTCGCAGCGGTTTGCTTGCCCCGACGCCAGCTGCTTTCAAGGACTCGGGTGATATTATCCCATGGAACCCATTCACGCCTTATAACAGTCCATAAACGATAACCAATAAAGGCGTGCACATGGAGGCCCCGTTCATCGCTCAGGATACATCCGGTCGCGGTCTTTGCATTCTTCATTGTACGACGATTGGGACGAGGGATAAGTTGATTGCAGTTCATTTGAGAGATGTTTATCTGACAATGGAGCATTTTGAGAGGTGTAGGACTGACGAGTTCGAGTGGGTTGACTTGGACAGTTTTAGTCTTACACAGTACCCTGTGAGGTCTTTGTGTATACGGCTACAACTACCATCAATCTCCCGAAGGCTAAGACAAAAGGAAGGGCAGACCGATGCGCTATCTGATGCCAGTACTGCTGTTGAGCACAAGAATGGCCCGTTGTCACTTCCAGAAGCCGCATCAGCAGGCGATGCAGGGTCAGTCTGGTTCCTACTAGCTCAAACATCATCCGGAACTGTACACGATCAGGCCCGTTCAGCAATATGTCTCGCTGCTGGAGGTGGCCATGAACGCCTGGTTAGCCAGCTGATGACCAGAAGAGACACATCTACTCTCATCACCGACAGTGAAGGCCGAACTGCTCTATCCCACGCTGCAGAGTGCGGCCAAGAAGCCATCGTCAGATTCATTCTATCCATCGCCAGAATCCATCCCAACACAAGGGACACATATGGAGCAACAGCGTTGTGGTACGCGGTGTACCATAGACACAGCGCTTGTGCAAAACTACTTCTCCAGAAAGGTTTAGTCTGCGGCAATGTCGGTGGTAGCGGCAATACACAAACCACTCTTTAGCATGCCACCTCAGCCGGCGATCTCGAACTCGTGAAATTGCTCTTGCAGAACAAGGCTCTGGAAGGTGCTGCAGGTGAACCAGCACTCTGTGCAGCTGTCTCCAACGGAAACCTCGCCATCGCCGAAATCCTACTCGAAAACGGTGCCGACCCTGACGAACGAGATACAAAGAGAAGATCCCCGCTACACATTGCATGCAGACAAGACAACCACGAGATAGTGGCTCTTCTCATGAGACACGGCGCCAATGCTGACAGACTGGACACCACGGGTAAAACGGAATTGGCTTTTGCGACCTTGAGAGGCAATGCGGCGTTGGTGAAGCTCTTGCTTGAGAATGGGGCGAGCCCGAGGGCCAAGTGTGCAAATGGGAAAACGGCAGCGGCTTATGCTACGGGACAAGAGGTGAAGAGTCTTATTGGGAATCAACGGTGGTATAAAACTCTGCTTGATAGGACGAATACAAATCGATCTGCGTTGTAGCTACGGCCGAGTTGGCTCGCTCAAGACTGAGGTTTTAGTAGTAGATGTTATAAATCTGCGACTGATGGTTAGTGAGATGGCCAAGTTATAAAGATGAAGAGAAGGAGATTTTGTTCTCCCATTTACGTTCACGTCTGTTTGTTACATATGCCAGCTTTCCGTGCATAGGTTATGGTTAATAAATGATTGTTTGATTGAAGTGCTGTTTAATATAGAGTACTTTGTCCAAGGTGAAAACGGACCGGGAATGGATGTATTTCTCAACATGGCTCTGTGATAATGAGTACCTCTGTCTGACACGAATATATGCAGCATGCAGGCGTATACCTTAACAGGGTGACTGACGACATGTTCAAACGTGCAAAGGTGCAAAGAGATTCTAATGTACTTTAAGAATACTAACACAGACAATTTTCACATTCCTTCTGAGACATAAACACAACCTTCTGTATCAATTTGGTTCTAATGCGTGGTGGATATCTCAAGTCTAGGTAGAAGTGCATTAATTGGATCATAATGTTGCTATGACTGCATGTCCCGCAACAATGATCATATCCTGCCGTTCAAATCCTTCCAATGCAATCTACAATAGAAGATTGAATGATAATAAGGGTTGCGGCTGTTCACTGCCCTGTTCATTTGGCCTACGGACCCTGGCCTCTGCGTTACACAAGGGAGCACAGGGAGACAGTTGCGCGCAGTGTTTGGCGTTTGGCCTCTACATCAAGCAAAAAAAAAAAAAAAAACCCACATAAATAAGAACAGAAGTCCAAGGGGAGAGAGATTGGAGCTCTCCCCGCCCTCGCATTCTCCAACTTATCGCAATCGCGCAATCTTCACCCTCTCAAAGACGTGGTAGGTTCGCGAAGCAAAGACAACACAGAAGAAGCGATGCAGCTGGTGTTGCTTCGTAAGTCTACTTTGCCCTTCTCATCGCAATCTCCCACTGACCAGCATCTCTTCAGTAGCAAGCAAAGGCGCGATATCCGAACCCACTGGCCCTCCATACCAAGCGGGCCTTTCTCTCGACATTCACCTCCTCCAAGACATCACCGCAAAGATCATCCATCATCTCAACAACAATGGCCCCCGTCTTGCACGTTGCGTTCCCCGGTCAAACATCAGCGATCCTCAAACTCTACGACGGACGCTTCGGCACATCCCTCGGTCGGAATATGAAGCGCAAGCACGGTTCCTGCTGTCTGAGCGACGAGCGAGCCTTCGAAGATTTTGTTCATCAATGTTCAATGACGACACTTTTGAGAAAGATTGAGGAGGAGGAGCTCGCTGAGGGCATCCCTTCCAAACCGGCGGGTTGGACCGAGGCTCCTGATGGACAGGCCAAGTTTGAAGCTGCGTTGTGGCTCAAGGCCCGTGAGTAAGGACTGAGGTGGAGGCGTATAAGCGATTGAAGGACCTTCAAAGCGCTATGATCCCAAAGACGTTCACTACTGTTCGTCTTGCGACAGCTGAGCCAACTGATGACTACTTCAACGTCTGCGGTATCCTTCTGCAGTTCATAACAGGCTGTCCACTCTACGACCTGCCCAACTCAGCATCCGCGCCGATCACTCAGCAAGAATGGGCCGTAATCGTCCAGCAAGCCATGGATGCAGCTTACGAGATCAATAGGCGTGGTGTTCTCATGTGCGACAGCGGTCCTCGCAATGTGGTATTCGTACTGTTTCTAACAAACCCTACATCGTGGATCATGCTCAGTGTTATTTCAAGGAGCAGCTCTTCCAATTTTGGGAGGACACCTCATTCGGAGACGGTGAAGACGGGTGGACTCCCGAGGCTGAATGGTGCGAGAGCGTGAGAGGCGAGGATAACCCAGCGTCCATTGGACTGATGATGCTGAAGAAGCTCGAGAAGGCTCACGGGTTTACCATCGCTATCATGTATCCAGATTGTGAGAAGGTTCTTGAGGATGTTGAGAAGACTGTGGCTGGAAAAGATGTTTCTGGGGATACTGGGAAGTGTGGATGTGCTCAGGGCGGCAAGCCAAGCGATACATATGCGCTTTGTAAATACGCATAAGAATAGCGTTAACCGCATTATAGGAAGTTCAAAAGTGGTGTTAGACAAGGTTGCCAGCGAGAGCTTCATTGATGTCCTTGAGACAGTAAAGTAATGAATCCTCAGTGGGCAACTACAGCTAGCGTCAAGTTATTGTTAAGGACTTAGCATTAGGTAAAATGAGCGGTGCTATGTGTGTTGCCTGCTCTAAGATAACGTGTAAGAAGATCTGAAGTAGGCATGAACTTGATGGGAACGATGGACTGCTCAATTCACTCAATATTAACCCGATTTTTCTGTAATGAACCTGTATACTTATGCGTCGCGCTTCGGCTACAATTCCTGGACTAAGAACTCGTCTATCTTCTTCAGCGCCTTTAAATCGCCCTCCATAGTCCCTCATAACTCCTTAGGCACCCAGCCATTTGTATACTCTCCACCAAAGTCAATCAGCCATGCGTCGTTCTTTTGGTCGACAAGGACATTATCGGGCTTCGCATCGCCCAAGATAATACCAGCAGTATGCAGCTGCTGGACCATGTCGTGGACCTGCTGAGCCCACGACTGTCTGAGCTCCCTTGATGTATCCGGTTTCGCTGCGCAGAGCAAGGTTCTGTGACCGCAATCGATGTAGGTCAAGAGCAAGCCGAAAGCCTGACCAGTCTCATTTCGTACCAGGCCAATGAGACGTGAGATTCGAAGCGACTCGTCCAGGTGAGCGTCGTATATGCTCTTATATTTATCGAGCTCGTTCATAAAGGATTTCTTGTCTCGGCACCTCATGGGCTTGAAAAAGGCGCTCTTTCCGTCCTCCAAAAGAACTCTAGATGGCGTATATGATGGCGGCCCGTGAGTATTCCTCTTATCAGGTAATTGAATATCCTTCGGGTGGTAATGAAGGCCAAGGCGCGCAACTCTCTTCTAGGAGTTGGATGCCGAACATGGCGGTCATCTCGGTGCTATCGTCGGACGGAACAACAACTAGCTCTTCTCTATCCCCTCGGATGTTATATCTGTGCGTTTCCGGGAAAAGAAAGTGTTCTAGTGTCAAAGTTGAGTGATCTCTGGCAGCTGTCTGAATTTAGGCAGAAGCGGTTCGACAATCCAGTCGTAAAAGTCTTCGAGAGTGTACCCATCGAGCTCGTAATTATCGGCAACTTCTAGAAAGAACAAGTATTTGCTTTTCAAGGCCGGTGACTGAGAGAAGCTGTCTGCGGAGGCGGAAATAATGAACTGGCGATAGTTGCACATAATCACCAACTCCGAGTCGGTATCCTGGCTACTGAAGCTGAATTCAATCACGCTCCAGGGCGGCGGCGGTGGAAGTGATGTGGGTTCCTCGGAAACCGCATCCATCTTGTTGGGTTGTAGAGGGATAGAGAGGTCGGGAGGTCGAGAGGTGGAGCTATGGAGTGGTGGAGTGGTGGAGAGGAAGAAGTTGGGGCCATGATGAATGAACAAATGGAATTTGCATTTTTCCCCAATTGATTCCTTTGTCTGCAATCTACCGGGTATTAGCCTATTATTGCTCTGAATACATAATGTCTGTGCGTTGTTGAGGCAGTAAAATAACGTTACAGAATCAGAAGGATCAGCAATGGATAGCCATAGACATGTATTTCGTCAATTGCTATTCCCGGTTTTTCTTCGTAGCTACTGTGCAGAGATGAAATGTATACTTGGTCTCTTGACGCAAGATGATTGAACGGAACGGAAGCCATCTGAAAACGTCACTCCAAGGGACATGTGGCCATGGGTAAAGATAGCAACCGGGGGTGAGGACACGGAAGATTGAGTCCGAGCTCGTGGTTCACCACCGGCAATTCATGCAACATCTCTCGTGGGGTAATGTTGACACTTCCTAGATACCCCATAGCCTGGCGATTCGACTTCAACAAACTCGAAGGAACAATGGCAGGACTGGAGGCGTGGAGAGTAAAGTCGATTTATGGGGAGATGGTACTTGCTACTTTGAGCCAGCCCCAAGATGCGCTGTCATTGTCGGATTAATACTGGGATGGGGCATAGGGTGCACTGGACACGGTATTTGAAGCAGAGTCATCTCTATCTTGGTACCTCTAAGTTGACCTACATACACTGCATTTCCAATAACGGGAGATGTATTAAGCTTACATGGAACACGGGAGTGTAGAGATTCTTGAGCATGGGAAAGGCATTAAAAGGTAATGTGAATTAGGACAGAAGTCGTACAAAGTTTTACCAGCTCTTAATACAGCTTCTTATATCCAGTGTGCGGGATTTCAACTATAAAGATTCTAATTATTCTGTCAAAAATCCACTGTCTCCAAGTGACTTGGTTTCTTCGCCTGAGACATCAGACAGCGGTTGCTTCTCAAAATACTCGCCCTTGATTTGCATCCAATCTATTGCACCATTCGAGACATCGAGCTTGCCAAACTCAGTATCAGTGTTAGTAATTCGATGAATTTCATCTACTGATTTCCGGCCATTAATGTTGTTGTTGTTATCTCCTGCAATGCTCTTATTGTCCCAAGGCTGGTCCAAGGTGAAATTGCATTGAATGATTGAACTTCTCTCCTGGATAGAAGCGGTTTCGCTAGTTGAAGGACTTGTCATGAATGGGTATTCATTGCTTTCTGGTGATGCAAGAAGACCTCGGGCCACGCAATCGGTATTAGCCGTGATCCAGGCGATTGGGAGATCCATGAGATATTTGAAGGTTTCCGTCGAATGATTCATATTAGGTTCTCCGTCAAAGATGAAGGAATATGAATCAGGTGGTAATCCTTCTCTCAGTGATTCCAGGGTATGCATGATGAAATGGGAAAAGATCCTGCCAGCCCATTGAGCAAGAATCTGATGTGGAAGCGGGAAGCCCTCAGGAGGGTCAATGACGGATTCGTTTTCGGTGGGAAAACAGCTGAGATGTGTACCATCGCTCCTGGGAAGAATATTTCGCCACAGATTAACCCGATGCTCAAGAAATAGGTTTGGGTTTTCCTCGACAAATGGTATCAAGCCAATTATATGACACTCAGGGTTTCCAACTGCCATTCTATCCTCATTCAGAACCAACTTAGTGATAAGGAGGCGCTGGGTCTGCGAGATAGTCTTCAGGAACCTAATGGCCAGGGCAGCAGCTGAAAAGAAATGCTTGCGCTGGTAACAGTACCTTGTACCAGTATAACCCTCTTTGTCAAGCTCACTGTAACGCCACGGATCTAATCGGTCCCATCGTTCTCTTAACTGAAGCTGTTCCACCATATCCGTGACTTCGGGTAGGGAGGGTATTGCCCAAAGGTCAAAACCAAGATTGAAGAAGTCTGAGGCTGAGCGTGATTTGGACTTGGACCATCCTGGTAGGACATCATCGATTGCTTCTTCAAATTTGTCAGGATACCTGCTTGCAATTTGCCGTAGCAAGTAGGTATATGTACGATTGCTCGAGATGTTGTTGTCGAACACAGATATTTTGGTGAGGTCGCCACCATTGCATTTAACTCCACGGCCTTCCTTGAAGTCCTGCATGAGATTGTTTGCATGTAAATCCATATTGTAATTGGGATGGCGACGCTCAAGAGCGATTGTGTCGACTATTGCCTGTACCATAGCTGGCATGTATTTAGAGTATTCATGGCTCGGTGTCTCGTACATATCAGGAGTCAAACAATGTCTGAGTCGAATAAGCATGGCATTTTGAAGAAGAAAATGATAGGTTGATATGAAGTCAAGTGCCGCGGCCTGCTTTCTCCAATCCCGTCTGTAGGTTGTTGAGAAGGCGATGGTGTTGAGTGTGAAAGGATAATGGTATGTCTCGCGTGCAATCGTGCGACAGACATATCTTAGCGATATGTTAACTGGACAACGACTGGCCTGGACTAGCTTATCGGTTTCGGCATCGTAGGTATATCCTCCTTCGACCGTGAAGTATTCTAGGTAGATTTGCTGGCGCATTTCTAAGGGGAGGCCCAGAAGGCTAGCCCTTGGAATGTCCGGTATAGTCTCGGGAGGCATGGTATTGGATCTGGGTCTTATCATGCGGGGTTAAGTGCGGCGATCGTTGGAATGTTGAAGTGAAGATGGAAGGATGAGAAAAGAATGTGGTTTGGTGATCGAGGGAGGGGTAATGTATAGGCGGCTGACCACAGACACAGCATGACTCACGAAGCGATGTCGGTGTGCGCCCCAAAGTTTAAAGTCATTACTGGAGCGACACCAACACTGGTGGGACATTATCACCAATGCTTGATCAGACAAGTATCATATCAAAGGGTATTATATAAAACTAAGTTCTGTGTGGTGATTATAAGCTCTCAGCCACAGGTCTCAACTGCAAATAACACATCTAGCTCACTATTTAGACATTATACCATAATGCCTAACCAATTGCTACAGCATAAATGCTGATAAGATGAGAACCTAGATTATGACTCTTTTGCCTGACTTCAGGGGGTATAAGAAGCTAATAATGATGTTAGCCAAGCGATCTCAAAAGTCAGAGGAAGACTTACATGCCTCCAGTGTGTCCGCCAAGACGATCCAACTCAGCACAAAAACCAAGGATCTTGCCAGGCAACAAGGAAGCAAGATGGCGGCACCTAACTACGTCAGAGGGTCTCGTATCAGTTAAAACAGAACGACTCACGCATACCAAAAAGAAAGCTCGTCTGTACAAACTACCCCAACCGGTTCCAGGACCAGTACATCAACTTAAACGAAGTCAGAAACTGGCCAAATAACTGTTCAGGAAGACCTACCCAACTGCCCCTCAACCTAGAAGATGTCAGAAGACACAGAACGACTCTCTGTTGCGAAGCTAGCTTCAACGCCCTCGAAGCTGCAAGTTCTCAAATAGAGAAAATCATCAACATCCAGGAATATAGAAGGCTCCCTAGCTACCTCAACTTCCAACTGGCCATCCTTGGCACTCATGCTCTTACTTGCACTATCGAAGACCTTCCTCAAGAGGTTAAACAAGTCATCAGGCAAGAAAGAAACGCCCTAAAAGCCCTCCTGAAAGACGGCCGAGAGGCAAGGAGGCAGTTCAAGTCTATCAGAAGAAGACTATTTTAAGATATTAATATATATAACCAGAAGCATGAGATACTACTTACAATCGAGCTTGGATCGTGTCCCTGATCGACGTGTGGATGGAGATTCGCTGGCTTATATTTAGCAACAGATAGATATTAGGCGGAAGGACGGCTAATACATACCAGAGGATGACTGATACGGAGGCTGCGCTGCGCTATTATGTTAAGGAATTGAAGTGATGTTAGTCAAGGTATCGACGTACGGGAAAACTTTGACGGACTGGCAGTATGAGTCAGTCTGTCTTGCAGACTCGGTTATTTGGCAAACACCAATGCGAGGAAGGTTGGATGCTTACCGAAGGTTGCGTGGACGACGCGTATTTGGCTTCCTGTCATGGCTGCTTAGCTTGGGTGCTTGGGAATGGGCATCGAACAGAGGTACCGACGAGGTAAGGCGCACAGCTGTCAGATTTGTCGAGAAATACTGACGTACGAGAAAAGGTTGATCTAACTGGTTATGATTCAATCTGTGATCCATTCAAATGCCAGGGGAAAGAGGCTTACTGAAGGTTTCGAGATGACACGTATGTCGGTATCATGTGGGCTGCGCTTGGTTTGTCAGCGAAGGACAAAGTCGAGGGCTCAACGAGGCATACAAGGAGAGTTGGACTGGCTGGACGTATGAGTCAGTCCGCTTCGCAAAGTGAGGATGATGAAATAAACTTACAAGAAGGTTTGGGGCAATCAGAAGGTCGTGGCGGTATTGAGTTTATGAGTCAATCATAAGGTTCTGGTGCAACGTGTCAGCATCAGATGAAGTGCTACGTGAGCAATATTGGTTGGACGAACAGCAAATACACTTCTGGTTTAACACAATGGGAAAGCTCAGCATCAAGCAGAGCTTCGTAGTGGCAACCCAACCGGCGGATTGCCTTAGATGCCATAAAGAGGAACCAGTCCTCAATCTCATGGCAGCAAAGCATATAACTTCTCTAGGAAGCTGTATAGATGAGATATGCCTCAGCATACCAGGTAGTAGTAGTAGGTACCCACCATCAAGGGGGGTAAATGCCAACGGTAAAAAGAATGCAAGATGCACCAGGCAACTGTGCGTTGATATGGTAGTGGTGAATATGCGTAGTGGTTGAAGGTCTGTACCAAAGACTGCGCCAGGCATCTCATGGCGAAAGGGAGGGAGCGGCGAGACTGGACGCACGCTCAACAGCGCCACCTCCTCTGCCCAGCAGAGTTGTGTCTCGGATTTCTCGGAGCATAAGGGTGATGTCGGCCTGTATTCTGGATGTTACTCCCTCTGGTCGAAGAGAGTGGGATGGGGTTCCTGAGGGAGTAGGTTCGGAGTCTGCATCCTCCAACTGTCCGAGTCTTGGAGAGATGATACCAGGAATCAATTCGAACTGGGTATGCTTTGACCTCACAGAGTCGAACTGCTCGATGTCGAAGTACTTCAAGGCCCATTGGGTTGCGACTTGACTGTGCTTTGTGAGCAAGTCTTGATAGCTGATGTGACGAACTTTCTCTTCAAGCTTCTTGCGTGGGCTCTTGAGTCTTTCGCACTGAAAGAATAGATGAAACGGCGTCTCTCTAAACTTCTCGCAAGCACAGCGGCCTGATCCTGCTTCCTGGACGCCAATCTTGAATAGATGGGCCTTCAGACCGATGAATTCGGTCCGGCAGTGGAGGAGCATGGTGGTCTGGGCTCGAGACATGTTCTTGTTGTAGTAGCCAAGACTCTTGCTACCCCAAGGCTCCATGAGAGCAGCAAGGAGCTGTAGGCTGTTGTCCCCGCGAGACGTCATGGCTCTCTCAACCCGTCGTTGAAGGACGTAATCCTCCCATCTGACCCTGCAGCTTTGGGTTGCTCCAACCTTGATGAACTTTCGCAGCTTGATGTGGCGAGCCTTCGGGTCCTTCATGGCTTTCATCCCTGCTTCACGGCCGCTTGCATCTTGGTACAGAATGGACTCGTACAAGTTGATGATGCATGCCTGAGCATCAATGTTAAGATCATCATATGGATTGCGAACTCCGGACTTGCAGAAGTCGATAGTCTTCTGTGGTCGCCATCTTTGGTCGAGGGCAGAGTACGATTTGGCGCGCTGTAGAGTGGCCTGGGAGTATAGAACTGTCCATATGTTCTCGATGAACATCTCTTTCTCCAGAACCTGTGGAGCAGTGCGGTAGAAAGCCCCGGATATTTTACGAAGACAGAAAGTGTAAACATCCTCAAGACGTCTCATCTGCTTGTTGTTGATCTGATAGCTGACCTTGCTGTCGCCTCTTTCCTTTCTGATGAACCACGCTCCGCAGGCATATGTGAAAACAGGTCGAATCTTGGATAAGAAGAAGAGGCGCATTGTCTTCAGATTTGGACCCCAGTTCGGTCCAGAGATGAAGCTCAAATAGCCCATTCTCTGCTTAACCTTCTGAATAGGCTTTGTAATGTGGGGTCCCCAAGTAAGGTCACTGCTGACAATCACGCCGAGGATCTTCATTTCGTCTTCCGGCTTTTTGCGAAAGCCAGGTACATCGGGAATGATGTCGTTGTGACCCTTTTTGCTTCGTCGTTTTTTGAAGTGCATAACCTTGTACTTCTCGGCCACAAAACGGAGATCCAGCTCGTTAGCTGTAGCCATGACAGATTCGTGGAGCATCTCGAGACCTTTGCAGTTGGCCGCGTAGCTGTCTGATATAGCCATGAGGTAAATGTCATCCACGAATGCAAATGCAAATAGATCGACCTTGACCTTCTTGCCATCTACCACGACGGGGTACTTTGTGTATGTCTTCGCGCGTTCGAGAAGGGGAGCAGCGAAGAAGAGGAAAAGGATAGGCGAGAGTGGCAAACCTTGGGGAACGCCCGTGTTGAGATGGAATCGCTCGGATACGATGCCAGGAAGATGGAAGCTAGCGGTGCGATCAGAAAGAAAAGACCGAATCATGTCGACGATCCAAGGCGGGAACCCCTTGTCAGCCAGTGTTTGAAGGAGAGCCTGTCTCCAGACATTGTCATAAGCACCGCTTATGTCGAGTCCCATGATGGTGACAAGCTTCCCCTCGGCCCATGCGCTGTATACCTTGTCAAGCATGAACTCCAGTGCTTCCGACGTTGTTCTCGAGCCAAACTGTCGTGCCGGTAAAAGCTCTGGGCTTTCCTTCAGCGCCTCGTGCATTCTTGAGGCTACAATCTTCTCGAGCACCTTGCCGAGACAGGATAGCAAGGCCAGGGGCCTCCAGCTCGTGGGCAAGTTCGCAGACTTGCCTGACTTGCGTACCATGATGAGAATGGCATCCTTGAAGTTGGCCGGGTGGTAGCTGGTACTCAGGCAGACTTGGAACAATCGTAGAAGATGGTTTCGCAGAAGACCACCTCCGAGCTGAATGGCTTCGTATAGGACTTGATCGGGTCCGGTAGACTTCCATCTCGGCAGGCCTTTGATAAGCTCCTCCAGTTCCACAAAGCCATGAGACTTCAAATTTACTTGCCACCACATAGAATTAGAGTTAAAAGGTAAATAGACAGATCTAAGTTCATTGGAGAGAGATTACGCGGCTCACAATTGGTTGGGGCTGGTGTGGCTAGGGCTGTCACTGAGGACCCTCCTTAACTTTGGTACGTGATTCTGCCTCCGACTGCATCACAACTCTTCAACCTTTCAGCCCTCCTTCAACATCATTTGATTCCTCACAATTCACACAATTCACCATCTGGAATCGCCAACAACTCCACCATCACGCATCATCTCTTTACAAGACTTCAATATTCGTTTTCGCACGATTGCCAGCTTTTGTTTCATAGTACTTTCATCATACTTCCTTTTCGACCTTCAATCGGCCTCAATATTACCCGTTCTTTGTTCCACGGCGATTCAAAAGCGAAGCCCCAAACATGGACGCAGTGCCTTTCCCTGCTGTAGCACCTGTCCACCATGTCAGTGTTGGCTGGAAGCGGGTTTCATGGCCTACGCTCGACGTCTTGCCTTACAGAACTTCACACAAGCGACTGTCCGACGCCCTACTTCACATGAAAGATGTTATTGAAGGTGTAGGACTCGCTGCGCTCCAACAATACGAGTTGCTGTCCAGAAATAGCCATGGAGACATTGAGAATGAGGTCAGACTCGAAATGAGACAGAAGCCTATGGATTCAGGAACTGCTAGGCCGACCCTTATCATGCTTGCCGACTGGTCACCTGAGAAGAGTGACTCTTTCACTCGCGCTGCTCAACAGGTTGTTGGGCACTTGGACCGGATTATCAGATTCCTCTCGTTTCCGATTTACGTTCAAATCATTGCCCGGGATCTCATCAAGACCAAATACTATGGTCCAGTCAAAGAACCTGCTCTATCCAAGACGTGGGATACTGTCAGCGGACTGATATACGAACGACTCCAATCCCTTCCAACAACACGAGGATATCTAACATGCCTCGCGCTTCAAAAGTTTGGGGTCAATCGCCTCATTGATATAAACCCCCCAACAGTCTACATCTCATTGGACCACCGCTCAGACGAGACAAGCTGGCACGGCGTTGTTTCAGCCGTCAAGGACGTACTTGATCGCATAGACGGATGGGAACATGTCCAGGTCCATATCGAACATAACCTGAACATGCCTTGTGCTTTTGATACGCTGCCCGGCGATCCAAGCAAGAGAGTCACTGGTGAAGAGGCAAACAAACGCATCACAGGCGATTACAGCGAGACAGCACAGATTGGCGATGACTTCAGCCCCTCACGGTATGTCTCAGGAGGCTTTGGGAGGCAGGCAAACCCTGGGTTTGGAACCATTGGCTGTTTCGTTCAGATCAAGACAAAGTCTGATGCTGAATGGCGCACCTGCGTCCTCACAAACCATCACGTTGTCAGAGCTGCCTTCGATGGCTTTGCGCTTCATACCGGGCCTGATGGCGCATCTTTCCCTGCACCGCCGCCAATAAGCAGCGACCTTTGGAACGTTGACTCCAAGGGCTACAAATCATCCTCGAAACTCGATCATCAGGTTTCCAGCTTCGAAAGTCCATCTCGAACAAAGCACAACTTTACCATCACTGTTGTTGATGAAGATATAACCGAATTACAGCAACAAGTCAGCCGGTTACAAAAGGATCTTCAAACTGCCAAGAATAAACAACCAATGAGGGAGAGCATCCGTCAACTCAAGGCTATGATTGCTGTCATGGAGGCCGAGAAGAAGACAAAGGTCGCATTCTTTGATCAGAACAAGCAGGTTCTAGGCAATTTAGTTGCTTCTTCAGGCTTCACACGCAAGGTTGATGAGAGGAGGATGGATTGGGCATTGATCGAGCTTGACAAATCTCGACAATGGTCTAACGCTCTCCCAGGGTTACAAGTCTGGGCTTCAAAGTACAGACCAGCGGGGTACCCTCATGCATGTGGAATTCCAATTCAACCGAGAAACGAAAGAAAGTCAGTCGAGAGGCCATGGCAACTCGGCCCCATCTTCAAAGTGGGCTGTACAACTGGAGCAACAACTGGAGAGTACGAGTGGGAGAAGCAGACGGTCGCCATGGACTATGACCAGCATCTTGGAGATGCTCGTCTTGTGACTCGAGAGCTTGTCTTTGGGTCAAGGAACGATGTTGATTCCAGCCTCAAGCTGTGTGCCCACGGAGACTCAGGCTCGGTCCTGTTCGACAAAGATGGTGGGATTGTTGCTCTGCTGTTTAGAGGACACAAACACAACGACTCCTACGATGATGGCTATGGGTATGTCACTCCCATTGAACATGTCTTCAATGACATTAAGGACTTTGCGGATATTACAAACATTCGAGTTGCACAGTAATGAAGCTTCTTTCAGTACACCAGCATGCAGGAGGACATACGGGGGCTATTAATTAAACTGCGAATAGGGGACATGGATGGATTGCTCGGTCAATGGTTTCTTGGGAGCTTCGAATTGCCAAGATACATTTTAATCGTTGGTATTCCTTTAGTAATGCTTATATTATGTGCTGAGGCGTTTTAATACTTTTACTTTAAGCAATACTATATTCTCTTTGCTGTTGAATGCAGGCCCTAAACCATATGTATATCGTGAAGACCGTTAGGCAAGTTCTAGTCGTAGCCTGACGAAGCCATTGCCGACGTGGACTTGTAGCGCGTGGACACACTGACAATCATGACTAAGATGTGTTTCGCGATGGTTCGAATTTGGCGGCGCAAGGTCAAGCGGATTCGAGGGGTTTAAATGAGGGCTGGTGGTTTGATCACGGAGACAAGACGTGAGTATCGACTGCAGGTAGCTTTAGCAAATGCGACGTCGCATGTTGCATACGCTGGAAGAGATATGATCATTGAACGACAACCTGCATGGCGGGCACATTGGGTTGCGGCAGGGTAGTTCGAGAAATGGTATGGCATTCAGATGCAGATGCATGTCAAGATGACATGAAACAGGCTGTGAAAGCGAGAGCATTTGCTCGCTGAGATAGATTGACGCGCTACGCTAGGTATACAATACGGTGAGGCGTCGTCTGTTCAACGTGTCAGCGTGGTGAGGGCTGAGTAGAGGAGGCAGAAGTACTGCCATTCCCGAGACCATCGTCCAATCACGACTCAAGTCGTTTGGGATGGTACCCGACGCAGCGAGGAAGGCAAAGGCCAATGCCGCTGCACCAAAGATGGCCCCAGATATTGCGAGGGTTCGACCTTGGTGCCGTCTGGTGCAGCGTCATTGGCACGCCGGTCTGTTGGGAGAGTCTAGCCGCGACCAACTTCAGTGAGGTTGCCGACACTGCTTGAACTCGGCTGGTGTCATTGCTTCATATGTCTGATCCATCGCCGAATACTCATTAATCATCCGGCGGCATGTCGCGAGATAGACTCGCCGTGATGTGATCAACAACTCTGAACTTGACTTTATTCACCAACTCATCCTCGTCAATCCGCAGCTTCATGGCCTCGACCTCGCTGGTCAATTCCCCCATGTCCTGCCAGACTTCCGAGAACGTAACGTCCGTATGTTCCTCCAACTCTTTAACCCTCTCAGCCGTCAATCCCGCCAACGACCCAAACTCCTCTTCCAAGTCTTGACGCTTCCTCTCAGACTCGATCAATCGCTCGCGCAGATCATTGATCTCCTGCTTGAGGTCTTTGTTCTCGTCTCTGAGCGCATACATCTCCTCGCTATGCCGCGTCTGTATCATCTCCAGCTTCGCCCAGATCAACGCGATGTCGTCGTCTCGTTCTTCACGATCGTCTTTTCGCGGTCGCTTTCGGTCATAGATCGGGGCGGGAGGCGGTGGAGGTTCTGTTTCGTCGTAGGATGGTGGGGGTAATTGTGCAGGGGGCGGGAGGGTGACGACCTTGCCTCCCGTGCCGCGAAACATGGTGGTGAGGTCATCTTGGATGAAGAGGAACAGGCCCTCGCTGATCGCGTTTCGGATCTGTTGGAGCTGCGCCTTGGACGTTGCTGAGTTTGTGATGTAGACGGAGAACACGGTGATGTTTGCAAGCTCACGAAGGGCATCGAGGACAACACCCGATTGTGTCCGTAGGGGAGATAACGGTTCTTCAGCCTCGACAGAGACGAGGAGTTTGGGTTGCTGGTTCAAACGGAAGTCGAGAAGGAGGGTACTCGAGTGGAACTTGTCGCGCACCTTGTCAGGAACTGAAGGGGCCTCGATGAAGTCGAAGGAGGATATGGACGACGGAAGGACTCTGACGATCAAGGACGTTCCCGTCTTGATGCCCTTGAGCCTGATGGGGATGTTGAGATCGAACAACGTTTCTTGACTGTCGAAACGAGTCGTGATGGTGATATCTCTGATCTGAGGGTCAGGCCCAATCAAGAAACGCGTCTCATTGCTCCATCGCCAGGTAGCAACAGCAGGCGTAGTATTATTCACATCGAGGCTCGATAACGTCGACATCGAATCCTACCGGTTAGCAGCAATCTCCAGAACAGCACTCACCTACACGACAACCCACCAACCCCCAGAATCAGCGTTATCTGACAAGAAACTCGCCCCGTCTCCAGAACTGAGCTGCAAGCCGGAGCAAGTTCCCTTTACAGTCCACTCCCCCGTGAAGAAGAGAGAGTAAAAGACCAACAGATTATGTGTACCAAAGAGAAAGACCAGCTTCTCGCAAGCCGGGCAACTGTCGAGCTCCAGAACTTGAGCTGCAAGACATCAACAGTCCCCTCCACAGGCCCCGATCGTTCCAGCAAAGGAGGCGCGCTCGTTTGATGGGTACAATACGGAATTTTATACGGTCTGCAGCGCGAATTCACCGACTTTCTCTTGGACGCGTTTCGAAGGGAGTGGGTGTCGGACTCGGCGGGTTCGATGGGGGCACATGAGTAGAGAATTAAAGAGCTTCTCATGGGGGAGAGGGTGTTGATGTTGATGGGCCTCGATGGTCGAGGGTGAGGTTGTAATGATGGGACATTGTGAGAGGACTCGGTGAGTGCGTGAATGCGAAGCGGTTAGGCAGGATGAGGAGATGCAGGGAATTAATGACGGGGCGGGAGAATAGTTAATCCGCTGAAAGCTGTAGGGGTTGTACGGTTTTCAGCCAATCACATCACCCGGCTCTGAGCTAGCTAGGTCACATGACACGGGTCATAAACGAGCCCCCTCACGTAGACAAAAAGCGTCAATGGGTGAAGACTTTACAGGTTCAAAAAGGCCCTGCGTGCCAACAAATAACCGACCCTGAAGCGAGCTGGTGATGGCAGTGGATGCATACTAGTAGTGCCAACCGTGACCGTTTCTGGCAGCAAATAAGTCATGAATCAACATGCTCGCCTATCGACTCACCTCACCAGTGCTGTGCTCCAACAGGTGAACGTTTACTCAACGAGAGAATGTGTATTATCGACAGCCAGCGCGTCCCTCCACCCAACTTGATACAAGTAAATACAAATGCAGCGGTAAAGTCGCGTGCCTTTTGCGAAGTGAATCCAGCCAAAATCACCTGTCACTTCAGGTTGTACTGGTTGATTGGTCTTCGCACTCTTCTGTTGCATTGCTCCAGATTCAAACGATGTCCTTG
Source organism: Fusarium sp. 190-020-2 (assembly GCA_014884825.1). Classification (NCBI taxonomy): domain Eukaryota; kingdom Fungi; phylum Ascomycota; class Sordariomycetes; order Hypocreales; family Nectriaceae; genus Fusarium; species Fusarium sp. 190-020-2. The sequence continues at coordinate 86,320 of JACTAS010000059.1, read as the reverse complement.
CAATGCACGCCGTGTAGAGCGGCATATTTGTCCCTTCATTTGAGCTGTTGTGAGTGCGATTTGACTTGAACTCATGAGAAATAAGACATCTCAATACAGCTTACACAACAACTCGGGTGCTGCCCCAAATGAAGGACATTAACTTATGTAACGTGAATATGGCCCCGAAGAAAAATCTCTAAATCTTGCTTATAGGTAGTCTATTGACAGCCGACGTTTGCTAGATAAGCCACGATTGATATCATAGTATGGAGACTACCCTATAGATTACTGAAGTTATTAAAAGACCCCAACAAATCACATTTCTTCTCTGACAAATCTTCCACCTTCAAATGCTGAGGCTAGGACAAATACTCGATGAAGCCAAGACAGGAACGGCAAAGAAAGAATGATCTTCAGCTTAAAGAACAGATTTGTATGTCATCAATTTAATAAGTAATGGAAAAGGTGGCTGGTATTTCTGTAAGAAACAAACTCTTTCCAGTTCGACCTAGCTGTGACTTTTGGGCAAAAAGAAAATAGTTCGTCTTGGACACCCAATCCTCGTAGTTTCTAAGACTTTAGTCATGCACATGAGCTCCATGGAGAGAACAAACCAATACTGAAGTGATAACATTTAATGCCCATTCTTGCAAGCTATAAATACAATATCTGATGATGGGCCAGCTACCAAGGAGAGCCAACTCTGTACCCCCTAAGTCCACAAGTATCTCTACTCAAATTAAATCCCCCAAACTAAAGCAATTTACACCCATACTCCTTCCCGCCTCGTCAGTACTGCCCACCATCCAATCCTGTGATATACCCCGCTGTTCTGTCACTCAAGACACTTTCTTCCCTTTCATCACTTCTCTTCGTCCTTCTGGAGCGTGTGAATAACGTCAAACAAAGTCCGGACAAAAACATCATAGTCATACTTTGTGAACGGTCTGGTTGCTTCCTCATCCTTATCCTTGGTCATCTCTTGAGCCTTGCTGGCAACATGCTCCTCCGTGGCCAACCTAACGATCTTCTGTGGCTTCCCGTGTTTCTTCTGCGACTGTTCAAACCTTGTGGCAATACAACTCTTGATCAGCTCGGCGGTGCGTCTCTCGCTTACTTGATCTTCAGCATCACGAATGGTTGCCAACCACTTAGCCTGTATGTACTCCTTTAATATCATGTTGTTCAGCGCCTCAGCTCTTGCCTGTCCTAGTTCAAGTCTGAGAGTCTTGATCTCCGCTACATCACTGTTCTCACCCTGTGGAGTCGAAGAGGGCTCACCAGACTGCTGATATGGGTAAGAGAGGTCTGGATGTGTATTAGCTCTGATAGGCAACACCTTACCTTGACGATCCATGAACGGGGAATTATCAACCCCATAAAACCTCCAGGCCAAAATAACAGTCCCGGCATTTTCAATTAACTGAAATGAATCCTTGTATAGGGAAAATATAGACACAGAGTCTGATCGTGGCTGACTGTCTCCAGGATTGCTTCTCAGCAGCTTGTAGTACTCCACTTCCGAGGTAACTACCATCGCCACCATACCTGCTTCAATGCTCTCAATTGGTCCCACTACACAGAGGCAGGGAGTGATATCGGTGAGAGCCATGAGGCGCATCTTGATACTATTCCTATAGCCGTCGAAGATGCATTGCACAAGTGTTTCTGTGGAAAGAGGCGGTAGCGGACGTGGGAGAGCAAATATACCGTCATAATCCTGGATGACGAGATTGTCGCCTCTGTAGACGTCGAGGCTTCTTGGTAACTCCATCACAGCGGCTACTAAATGCAATAGGATTGAAGGTGAGATGGCTGTCTTATCTTGGAGAACTTACAATTGTGTGTGAGGAGTATATTCAAGTTTTGCACTGCTTCTTTACTACTTGTGGATGCTGACATTTTCCCTTGCCTGGTATAGGAATGTACTCCCTGTTCAGTCGTAGAACTATGATCAATCCTTGTTTTCTGATGCGTTCGTTTCTGTTGCAGGAGGGTCTCTCAAAGTCTACAAGATCAAAGGCTTATAGTCCCTTAAAAGAGTCAAGGAACACGTACCTGAACATAACAGCATTGATTTGTCTTGAAACATTTTTCGAGAGCTTCAGTGGTGACGATCTAGGCGACTGCAGCGAGACGCTCGGGTCACAAACCAAACCTAATCTAGTTAAGCCTAGTACAGCTATACTATCGCACCTCAACTTTTCGACACTTTAGTCTTCGCTTGCGCTTGTTATCCCTCGGCCACTGGGACAAATTCAATTAATCAAAGTCAAACGAAGTTAATTATGCTACAATCTCCCTTTTACTTAGATATGACAGATATTTCTGGACATGAAATATCGTTGAGTATTCCTCAAGAGCTGCATTGCAGAGAAAAGGGCTAGCATGGTGTTTGAGATGAGCTTCACGGCTACTGTGCTCTGAAGGTACATTAAACCCAACATCTGTTCTCAATTATGTTGTATGGTTCCCTGTTGGACATCAATACGACTCTTGGTGACAGAAAGAGTCGCCGTCATTGAGACATCAGTGTTGCCCATGTCGTCAAAGTTCGGTTTACCTCGAATCCCAGGTTTCTCCATCCCGCGTCTTGATCCCCTTGCTTCATTTTGATACGTCATATCTCATGTTTTCCATCAGGTCTCAAGAGTTACATCTTGACATCGGGTTCATCAAACGGGGGCTGAGCATCGAGAAGCTCTTTTGCTTTTACACGGAAGCTGGGAAGAACCGCAGCAAGAGACCCCTTCTTGGTAACCCACTCGTAAGGATAGGTGAGAACATGCTTGGGGAAGGCGAGGCTGTGAGTCCAGCAGGGCTCCAACGCATTGGCCAGGGCAATGTCTTCATTGGTGATCTGGTCGGCATAGGGCTCTGGGACTTCTGTGTGCAGCACATAGAGGAGCTGTAGTTGTCGAGCTCGAAGGCGAGTGTTCTTTTCTGAGTTGTAAGTCATGATGGCGTATTTTCCCGCAAAATTCGCACAAGATGTTGTCAATGTGGTTATAGTAGGAGAGATTGAGTTGCGGCCCTTCAGAATTTATACGATTTAAACTCCATGTACTATTCTTAAAGCCTGCCATTCTTTGTCGCTGCGTGAATATGTCGTCTTTGTGTAAGACGGGTGAATTGAAGTCATAGGATTGACAAAGGTGGTACTATATTCTCATTCCTTCACTTTCATAGCTTCAATGACTCTCTTTGTCCAAAAGACAAGAAATTGCAGGTTTAAGCTCTTGGTCTAGTAATCTGGAAGCCCCTTGCTATCTCGGCGTTTGATATCCTATGCGTAAATGTTAACAGACCTATAGAAATGCTCGTGCCTCTTTAGCCTTGACTTCTTGATTTCTTCAACAGAATGAAGGCAGTATCCGCCATGGAGCGTGGATTCCCGTGCCTTCCATTCACATCACTCGTTTGAAGGTTGGGTTATACCAGCATAGTAATGCACAGGTTCACCTGAGCCGGGTCAACCACTAGGCCCTGTAATTCCGACCCGGAGTTGTCACGCCAAGTAAACAGGGCACTGTCTATAACAAGGACATGGAATGACATCGGTTTCCTGTTGGATAACAAGTCCAAATGTAGATGGCTATTTATAGAGTAGTTGTATAACTCTGGTTCCTCTTGTTCTTTATAACTTTTACCGTTTTCGTCTCTCTGACCTCCATGTGTGCGATAAGATAAGGCATAAGCCGCCACAATTGTACCGCCACATATCCGCCACACGCACCACCAAGACAGGGTTGGCATCAAGGCATCAACTTTGTCGCCCTCATGAACCCCCTGATCGGAAGCCATTGACAACTTCTCTCAGACCTACAGTCCAGTCCGAGCCCCTAACGGTATGTGTATCCTTGTCGACGCGCCGTGATCAACTTTAGCATCTTGATTATAGGTCATCGTCTTACGAGCGATAGCACCCTTGCACACAAGCGTTCTCTTTTCCTCCACACCACCGGCGTTATCTATTCCGCCAAGTAATAGCGTTTTGTCGCATTGTTATATTCCTGCACCCAGTTTGATGTAGCTGGTCTATAACGAGGAGCTGTACCCATTTGCCGAAAAGCTGTTCACTTTGTGCAGTATGTTACCTATTGAAGACGAGCGTTGTGATTGGCTGTGTTAGAAATGACAATCTGAAGTCTAGGGCATAATTTAAAGAAATCGCTTGCAGACTAACAGATTTATTACAAAGAACTTCCTTAAAAGACAATAGTAATGAGGTTGACAGTCATTTTAGTTAATCTAAGTGCATTATCTGCTGGTTTCCAAATGACGTAAACGGCTTATTACTCTTCCCTCCTGCGCAGCATGCTCTAAGCAATCACGTTTATTCACTACCCAGCAGAAGCAAGGGTTTCATCACAAATAGACCTTTCAATTCGCGCTGACATAGGGTCTGTGCAAGCGTTACCCACCAAAGTCTGGATGTACTGGTTGCCTGGTCTTTAGGGTTCTGGAGTAAGTGTCATTTGCAGCGTGAGATTCAGGACCGCCAGCTATTGAATTGCTTTTGTTGCTATAAGCTGGATTGGTCCAGACCACCGTAATGGTTGTTCACTGTTGTTTGCCGTGCCGCGTTTTTGATCTATCAAGTTTGGCGTAGTGTTGGTGTTGCACTGTAGCTGGGACCAAGCTGGTGTCTTAAAATGTGTGGGGTTAAATATAATTGGCTGGAAGTCAGATGCTGGGAGCATACAGAACTCAGCGCGCTTTAATTACACAGTGTGTCAAGATGTGAATATCAGGTAGACATGAATTAACGCATTAGTGCCTGATATGTAGTTTAGATTGTTTATTACAGCGCTAATCTGAGATGTGTTTGCTAAGGTATTTAATTACTGATGTTGTGTGAAATAAAGCATGCTTCCCTGGTTAGAACTGTAAGCTGCCGCTCCCTATAATGACTTATAAGGAAAACAATACACCGACTTATGCATAACCCGCTTGCTCTCTTTGCATTTTTAGTTGAAGTCATGCCAAGATTCGATATTTTAAACAACTGACTGCTAGTTCCCTGAAAACCAATAATTACTTGACCCTGACCTTGCCAAGCCTTGCGATAGTGAGTCATATGCAAGCCACAAAACAATACTTCTGTCCTCCTTGACAGGGCCATTTGTAGGTTTAAACATGGCGTAGTGTGACAGATAAAGCTGTGGCTAACATGGATCTATTGTAAAGCAAACTGGTAGACCGACTTCTGCTTAGCCCGTCTTCCCTAACCATTGAAGGAACTGATAAGCAAGCCACCGAGTGCTAGTTCCTCCAGTAGATGAAGTCATTTGCCTTTAAACTTGCCAAGATCCTATGATAACACATCTCAGCAAGCCACATATTGTCTCTGCGCATGACCCATGATTCTAGACATGTTCCATGCAAGTGAGCCAAGCAAACCAGGGGTATGCCCCATGATAATAAGACAGCCTTTCCCTCACTGAAAGTTCTTCTGCCCCTTCTAGAAACTTACCCTTTACAGAAACCGTTGCGCTCAGACACTAGTCTGCTCATTGACTTCAGCCCTTCCTGTCTTCCCTTGGCCATCGGCACGGAGTCTTTGCCGGTCTTGCACCCATTTACTTCCATTCAAGACTTGTCCTCACACATTCTCTCCCACTCGCTACGATGGCAATCCTTCCTTACATTCCAGGCATAAACATCACCGTCCTTGTAGATGATGAGCCAGCTCAGGAGTACCAACCTTACGAGATCCCAACACCGTTTGACTCAACCAGGAATCAAGATCTGCCCCAAACCAAATGCTTATTGAATCTCAAGCCGGAAGTCCCTATGCCATTCGCTTCAAGATCTCGCCCCTGTTCTCGTTCCCAGATGACACTGACGTACTCATCATCTCCGTCTTTGTCGATGGGAAGCCTTTCGACGAAAGGTGTATCCCACGAAGCAGGCTGTATGGCGCAGACTACATGGACAAGATTTGGTATTGTCAGCGAGATCTTCCGGATGGCCCGTCTGAGTCCTACACATTGGCCTTTGAGGACCTCAAGCTTGGTAAGTCTATCTTTCCTCTTGTGGGACATGACTAACATCAATACAGCGGAAGAGGCTGATCGGGAGACTGTAAACACTTATCTCGAGCCCATCAAGACTCTGGGGACTATCCAAGTCGCTGTTCAGGTTGCGAAGCGAATCGCCCCTGGTCCAGTGGTCAATGACTTTCATGATGACAAGAGAAATAAGTCTCTCACGATTGCTAATAATGCGCTTGTACTCAATGGTCACGGCCGAACCCACGGAACTAGGTTTGTTTCACAGATGAAGTGACATAACGTGGCTAACATGCTGCAGCTACATCAAGACGGACGAAACTCGCTCGTTCACATACACCACTGTTGATAATGTCCAGTACCTCGGAAATTTCTTCTTCTTCTATCTATCTCGTGGTATGGTACCCATACTCTTGGTGGAATGACCTTTGCTGACTTTGCAGATTCTCCTGAGGGCGAGGGCATCTTTGACCATAGATTCATCAACCAGTATGCTGATGATATGTTCCATCCAGCTTCATGCTACAATGTGACAATCATGTCGAACGGATGGATTGACAACGAATACACTGGCGACCAGTAGAGAATAGTCGATGGGCCGATGATGATGCGGCAAGGGAAGGTGAAGGAGAAATGAGTTGTTGAGTGTATGCTCGGGCTTACCATTCGAGTGGTGGATATCCTTGGCTAAGTGGATTACTGATTCGCGATTTCTGTTTCCTATTTTCTTTTATCTTTTATGCCAAAGGGCCTTGGTACTTGATAGAATAGATCTCATAGAATGCGATAGAAGTTGACTTTGTCACAAGCCTTACAAATGTGATGATGTGAGTGATAGCTGCAGTATTTACTCCCCCGCGAGACAGAAAGGAGCGAACACACTTGATCCCGGCGAGGTAAGAAATTGCTTGATGCTATTACGGTCTTTCACTGGTTTGTGAATTTTGGACGTGGGGGCAAGACTCGAAGAGTCTACTCGCTGCTTGTACAGGCTCGAGAAGAAACTAATCACTACAAAGCAAACTTGACAATACTCAATTTATTCTTATCAGTGATTCAGCCCATGCAATTTAAAGCAAATGCCATTTCTCGACGATGGAAGTAAACCATCCATCTGTGTTTCTATGTTTGTATTGCCCTCATTTATAACGCCTGTAAATGTGATAAAGAATTGATCACCAAGTATCATCAACAAACCAGCTCGACTCCATAGTCTTGGGCGAAAAGAAAGGCGTCGGGTCAATAGCCTTTGGGGCGTTTGTATCTTCCAACTCAATAACCCCTTCTAGCTGCTCATGTTTGCCCAAGAGCTCTTTGCACATCCTCATCCTTTCTCCCCACAAGTATCGATCATGTGTTGACGTTGTCATCTCGGCTCCCATCATCATTGGTATCGTGATAGGAGCAGCTAATCCTCCGGTCAACAGTGTCAAGACGGCTGCACCAGCGCCCAAGCGCGTGCGATTGAGTTCCTTATTCCGACTGGCCTTTTCAACACGGAGGTTTGAGAATTGATCAAAGAGTTTCTTGCATATGTCCACTGAATACGTGCCAACGAGAAGGAAGGCGAAGATGATGGCAAAGTCAATGTCACTCCAGTATATGTTCACATCGTCCCAGCCTTGGCGAAGGGACTCGAAGCCTTGATTTAGGAGTTTAGGAGCATGCTCAAAGTGATGAGAATAGATGGGTGACTTACATTCATTGACTTTGTGGATGTTGTTGCGCTTTTCCACGTGCCCAATGACTTGGACTTTCGAGATGCTCCGAACTCGATCTTCATCCCATTGTTCCCCTTGACATACTGACTGCCCTGGTTGGTGGTTCCAGTAAAGCCCTGTGGTGAACTTCTCTAGGACAGTCTTGCGGGAATACCATATGCTCCGAGGAACCAGACAAACTGTCATTTGCACGTGAAATGTGGATGACGGGAGAATGGCCGGAACCGATGTCGTCTGCGTGTGTTCCCAGGTAATCACTTCACCAATCTCGACGATTGTATTCGTGCCGAAATCGATGGTGCTGTCGTCGTTAATGAGCGGTGTTGTGACTAAGATCGCTACCCATTCATCTGGCTTTGGCGCAGGTTTTGTTGTCTTGTACTCAGATCCTGGTGACTCGACTTTAGATTCGCCTAGAAGACCTCATCAGCTTCCGAGTATATTCAGATACTCCAACTAACTCACTGCCACCAAATCGAGACAAAACCCAATTCACCAGAGTTAAAACCACCGCCCTGACCTCCAAAGACAAATGTCGAAACTTGGTCCTCGCGACGAGCAACTGCCTATTCCCTAGGCTGCGCATCTTTTCAAACGGAGGTGTTATCTGGGGAAAGTCAATAGGAACAAAGTATTTGACCATGGCTGGTGCATTGTCCCATTTATCATTCAGCATGATGACCAGGTCGAAGGCCTTGGCCGTGAGCCATGCTAGAAGAGGAATGACAGCGAGGTTTCTGTAGAATTGTAGCCATTCTGGACATAAGACGAAGACTGTTGCTGTGGCGGAGACGACAACGACGAGTTGTTGCTTCACGATATCGAGATCATGGCGCCGTTGTTGGTGCAGCCGGGGCGAGCTGTCCATGCTATTGGCATCCAGTCTCATAGAAGATAGAGTGTGATATCTCGACAAAATTGGAAATATCATCAAGAAAGAAAAAAGAAAGAAAGATGAAACAGAAGAAAGGCTTTGTTTTTGGTGTTGATGCACATTAGGATCTCGGGCCCCACTATCTTGGGCAACCACCACATGGCGCACTTGGCCTCCAATCAAATCGGCCCCACACCCACTTTCATGCACTCATACGTGTCTGGGAACAACAAGCGAAGAATCGACAAGAAGCGGTCAGTTCATCACCACGCTGACTCTGAACTGCAAAAAAGAGGCGATAAGATGTCATGACTGCAGATGACTTCCATAGGGGCTGAGATATGCTCATTGCCTTTGGGCAGCGCAAGGAAACTTGGTCAACAGCAGGAAGTATGGAAGCTACCAAGGACTGGTTCGGGTGTAATTACAGACCCAATCCCCGATTCTGAACATGCTATTGGGAGGGCCTAAAAGCATGATGAATCTTAACAAAATGGATGAACAGCCAGAGCTACAGTCGATCACGAGCTGATCGCTTGAGAGCAATCATAGTAAATGTGATAAAACTGTGAACGCAAGGCATAGCCCTATCTAATTTCGTGATATCTCTAACTATCGGGGTCCAACAATCATACCAATCTATTTGTCGCCTCACAATCTCCAATTAGCAGCGACACTTCACCGTCTTCCAATTCATCATTGAGACTTCAGTCTAGTCACTGAGGCAATCGGTCTTCATTGGTCAGATCGATGATGGTTCGACTCTGTTCGTCCTCTACGACCGGTTGAGACAAACGCGTCCTGTTTTCAACGGAAAGAGACAGGTCAGCAGCAGAATCTTCTGAAGCATTTAGCAAAGTTATCTTGAGCTCGCCCTGGCCAAACATACTTGGTAACATCTGTCAAGTGTTGACCTTGAAGAACCATAGCCTTCTGAGAAATCTCCAGCAAGCCCGCCTCCTCAACGGCGGTATCGTAAGGCGCAGGGCTCTCGAGCTCAAATCGCGTTGTAAAACTGACAACGACCTTGATGATACCCATCTCGCTGATTCTCTCCATATCTGCTTCAAACTTCTCATCCGGTGCATTATTTTCCACTGATACATGTGACAAGGCTATATCAAGCAATGTGATGACAAACATACTTTGTGGCAAGTCGGCAAACACTAACGACTCAATCTTCGTGGTATCATCTGGCGTGGGAACTCGTCGGCACGCGATGTATTGAGCAAATCCTGCGTCACTTACGTTCTCCTTATCGATAATCCCAGTGCCAAACTCGGCCCCGTCCACAATTACCGTGAAGATAAAGGTATCGCGGCCAGGAGGAAACTCTAACTCGGGCAAGACGGTGACTTCGCAAGAGTAGCCTTGACCACTTGTAGGCTCAATTGAGCAACGGGCAGCTGGAATCATTGCGTAACGGTCATTTGAGATGACAGGGTCGTGTTGGAGAACACGCTCTGTTGCTTGGTCTTCGCCGATAAGGACGTATACGATGAGACCGGGGATGGATGGAAGGATAGCTATGATCTGGAGCGTGAATGTTAGCGAAGAGTATTTAGATCGAAGAAAATACTCACTGTGATACTATGGTAAGACTCAAGAAAGGTATCGCGTTCAATAAAGTGATAAAACGCGCGTACTTAGGAGGATAACTGAATTTGAAGAAGGAACAAGGAAGGATCACAGTAAAGATGACCACAATGAGAGCACAAGAAAAAGATGCATTGAGCAACGGAGCAGAGTGGTAAAAGTATATTTATCACCTGATGCACAAAAGTCACATATCACATAAACTCGAGGCAACGCATATCCGAATAAACAAGTTCTAGGAAACGGCTCTAGCGAGATTCGGCTCTCAGCTCGCCACTTGATCAGCCCTCTACGAAGAAGCGATATTTGAGACGGCAAGATCACTATGAGCGTCCGTAGTGCCATGTTGATTATTCGCGAGGCGCCATGACCCAAGCCACAATAGAGCTGAACCGGGGATGGGATAGGACCGGTCTACAGGTCTTATAGGCGTGATTTGGTACTTCACCCCCAGATAACGCCACTATTTTATCAGCCGCTGAGCAAGGCCTGGCTGCCTGAATAGCTATCTGAACTTTGGCAATTTGTAGCAGGGATATTGCTGACCCTGTGGCTGCGCCGGGCCACTTTGAGAGTGATGGCTGGAGTATTCGTGACAGTCTGCAGCCTTGACTCTAGTCTTCTCTAGCTGGACTGAGCGGTAGGACCTTTGCCTTTTTGGGGTTAGGTTGTTTGTATATTGAGGGGTAGATGTCGTCAGATCAAGCTTCCATGTGCCTGCATTAGCTGTCCCGCAAGTATGTCCGTGCTGTAAGTTGAGCTAGTCAAGAAAAGGTGTTTGTTGGATAACAAGCTCGGATTGTTACACACATCACTTCGCAGGCTCCCCGGTGCAGGGGTCAGCTGTTTCTGGGCAATGAGACAACATAATGTGACGTATCTTATTACTAAGCCAACATGGTCGGTACGAATATACTGTTCTTTTTCGCGACTTGAGCTAAGAATTTTGCTCCCAGAGGAAGGTCGTAGAGGCCCGTATCGACAGTGCTATTCCCACGCGCAAGCTGTCCCTAAACTCTCTCTAGAAAAGACATTGGGAGCAGGGCGGATTCTTGGTTCTGCTTGTCTCCCACGACAAGTGTGTCGTTTCAGATGTTCAAAATAAGCAAATCCAACAAATACTTAGCATCCTGCTATGCTCTGACACATATTTCTGAGCGACAAAGATGTAGGACCCCAGCACCGTGGGTTGTCAGACCTATCTTCCAACACTGGAATCACAGCAGACTCTTGCAGCAACTGGGCAGTGCAAAAGCGCCACCCAGTCATCAGCGCGCTTCTCACTTGCCTCATCTGCGTTAAATCACTTTCACTTGTATACCTAACCCAAGGTCGTGATTATAATCTTATTTTGCTACCTGGACTGGGCGATCTCACCCTACGCTATTCTTGGTCTAGCACTTCATTTTTTCAACCAATCAGAGCCCCTTCTCGGTCTATTTACACAGCCAGCAGATAATGCAAAGTCTGATGTTAAATACAGGCTCGAAATGACCTGCAACAAGATAAAGAAGTAAAACTGAGATCCAAGCTCCGACAGATCCAACGAACCACTGACATGCAAGCCTTTCCAAATGTTACTCATCCTCTGAAGAAGATGACTCTGTAGAAGAGCCAGATTCATCCGACGACACAACCCCATACCAAACACTGTCAAGACCATTCTTCGCCGCAAAATCCTTCCAGTTGACAAACCCACTCAAATCATACTCCGAAGGAGTGACTCCTCTTCTCAACACAGCAGCAGCCAGAGCAGCAGCCCAGTTCCAATTATTTTCCCGCACCGTCTCGCGCATTGTGTCCTTCGCCACGTCTCGAACCTGGTCCTCCCAATACTTCACAGTGATTCTTGCCTTGCGTGGCATCGAAAAGAAGACTTCGGCAGGGTTCTCGTCTACCTCGGTGGTTTTGGTGAAGAAGTATCGGAAGGATGGACCATGCCAGGCGATGAAGCATGCGATATAGAGTCGTAGACAGCTGGCCGTTTCGCAGTCGTGAGCCGCGTCCTTAGAAGCTACTGATCTGTCAGTATTGACAGAACTGTCGGTATGAGGTTTACTTACTGCACAGGAAGCCAATATGTTTGTTCAAGGCCTTGTCAGGTCGAAGGCTGAAATTGGTGCGAGGTCTCTCCTGGTCGCCAATAACCCCGCTGGTGTACAGACCATGGTACCTCTCAAAGAACTGCGTATCGTTACGTTGGTCAAGCATGTGGACGCTCTTGTTGTACTCCACAAGTATCAACTCAATGGCTTCCTTGTTGGGTTCAATGACAGTAGCATGGAAAGCGTCGAACGACAGAGCAGGTTCTGGCGCTTCGGTGAGGCTGATGACTGGGATGCTGGACTCATCGATTTCGTCAGGGTTGGTGCGCCACTTTGTAAAACCTCCCTCTTCGGCTTTCTCTTGTTTCTTGAGCTCCCGGTCGGTGCATTTCAGAAAGGGTCGATGACTTCGACGGAAGACGCCGGGACGGAATGACACCATCCGGCCACCTCGGGGTGGGCCGCTGTATCGAGCAGCCTTGGTCCCTGGCTCCAGTGGTTGGGAAAGCATAGCGTGATTGATGTCGTCGTCGCCATCTGCGGAAACGACAGGAGCCTTGGTCTCGGCTCTTTCTTCAGCCTTGACGTCTCCGTCGCGATCGGTAGACATGGTGAGTGTTTTGGTTAGGAAGATATCGACTGAACCGATGTAGAGGTTGATGGAAATGACTGCGCTTGAATGGGATGAGGAGGGGCAGAGGGCTTTATATAGAGGTTTTTGGACTGGATTGCTGGAGGCCAACTTGCTCGGCGACTGTGTCATTAAATTTACACCGATAGGCATCAATGGCTGGGATTGTGACAATTGAATAGCAAAAGACCGTCACAAACGCCATGATTGCATGTTGTTTGCGGCGCAAAAGGAGCACCTTGTACGCAGTTTTCAGCCATGGAATTACAAACAAGCACATTTGCTGTCGCTGAAGAACAAACCCTTTTATAGCAAGCCTTTGCAGCTCAACAGCGATTGGTGTTGTTGCAAACAGTTTTCTTCCTCAAAGATGAGAATGGTTGCTCGTTGCAACCAATGCTGTGCAGCAAAGGGACAGTGACCACAGATTTCTGAGATTGATAAAATCATTTTGCGATTCATTTATCCCCCAGCCCGATGTTACGAGGTGCCATATCTTCCGTTGCGCTCTGGGGGAATTAAAGCATGGAGCTGTAGGAAGCTTGTAGAGTGAAAGGAACAGCACCTCATTCAATGCCAAGCTAGTAAAGAAATCATCTGTTTGATCGCCAAAAAACACGCCCAAAACAGTTTTCCAATCCTTCTAGGCCAATTGCCTTGTTTAATGACAAACATGGCCAAACAGTGCGATCGGGATTGTCCCAAAGCTTTGCACAAACAAAATCAGGCTACCCACCAAAGGGAAATGTTTGCATTTACGAAAACATTGAGACTGTTTTGTTCCACTGCCTCTCCTGGCTATACAATTAAAGTCCCCCAATTAAGCAAACGGATGCCAACATTCATTGGCTCCAATCCAGACACTCCCAATCTTGCCAATAGATTTACAGATTAGGAAGATACAGCAAAATTCATCCTTGCAATGTTGTTTGTCGGATTCCTACTAGAGATTATCTGCATGTATCATTAGTTGGGGCTGTATGGTGAACATGTTGATTATGGTGGTTGGTGGCGTGAGCCGTGGGTGGAAATAATGGATTTCGAGGCAGTGTCGCACAACAAAGATCTTGGACGGGTTGAAGCCAAATGACATAGAACCCGCCTTGGCAGGGTTTACAATCTTGGCGTGCCGGGTCGATGAGGATGCGATGGATAAGGACAAATGGATGGTTCTGGCGTCGGCCTATTTTTGGTGATAACGCAGCAGGCTAATTTTAGATCTTACCAACTACAGCGGAATTATTCCGTGAGCATGGGCATCAGAACCGCTTGAAGGCATTGCGCCCGTGCGGTAAAACATTATTGCGACTGTTTGTCACCCAGAAGCCATGTCCACCATGGATATATCGATTCAAAGAACGATGTTGTTCAGTACATTAGGCTTCGCATTGAAGTCTCTCCTTATACTTGTAACTTCAAAATGCCACCTTGTAAAAATTTAACACTTCGCCAAAAGGGCAACCAAGCCACTTATTATTATGTTTGTTGAAGCTGTATATATTGCCTTCTAAAAGCTTAAGTTAATTGGGATTTCTTAATGTGTTAGCTTAATATGTCTTGTTGAGATATAATAAGCTTTAACTGTCAATCAATCTTCCCTTCTTGCAAATACAACAACATCCAATGAACAATCTCCTAAAAGAAAACTATTCATCCACCCCTCAAGAGCTGTCGCATTCTGAGGAGGGTACACACGAATACACTCATTCCAAAGATGAGCTACAACCTCAGCAAGTCTGTAATCTCATTCAACAACCCAATCACCAACGCTCAGATCTTGCCAGTATTTCCCCATCGTGAACAATAACAGCTGGCTGAGCTCACCCCCAAACCCACTTCCAAAACCCCTTCGCATTTGCAGCTCTTTCTTCACGCCACTTCTCGATCAGGGGCTGTCGCCATTTCGAAAGCCATTCTTCCATGGCATCGTCGTGGGGATGTTGATGCGCCATCAGAGTCCTCCAGTGGACGCGGTTGGCTCGCAAGCGCAGGAAATCATATCGCCATTCAAGAGGGTATCTCTCCTCGCTTTGTAGAGAGGCTGAGAGAGGACAGAATGTAAAGTAGTAGAGGTCGTATTCGGTCCAGATGAAGTCATTCGTGTTGTCTGGGCTATCTTGGCGGAAGCGCTGGAATTGTCGGCCCAGCAAATAGGGATCAGTGTTGCAATTCATGATGGGGCTGGATAGGAAAATGGGGGAACTTGAAAAGGTTGGAGTTTGGTCGGTTTTGATTTTCCTACTTCTTTATTACTCTCCATCGTCTTTAATTACTCCTCTTTGTGTTCACGAAACACACTACCGAGATTTCTTTGTCGCTCAACATTCACTTGGTCTGTGACAGGCTACGGAAACCAGACAAAGAGGTTTTGGGTGCTTGTTCATCGTACATGCATGAGTAAAGGATATCAAGCCAGTTATTTCAGCTCAAGATGGTGGAAAAGGAGACCAATACGGTATACTATGGCATGTTCACGGGTGTAATCCGCGACGCAGCCATTTCAACAACCAGTTGGTCGCTGTTAAGGCACGGCTTTCTTGCGCACATACATAGCAAGCTCGCCTTAAGCTATGCTCACGAAACCAGTCGCTGTATCATTACTTACAAATGAAAGTCACAATAGTCGAAAGACATTGGAATTCAAGTTGTATTGTTTGTATTAATTACTGTAATCTTGCCTAACTATTCAACTGTCTGTACATCGCCTCAATCCTTCAATAAGCTCTCTCCTTGCATACGATCTTGCTCAGTCAATATGAATGGCTTTGCTTTGACTCTACGCGGCTCGGCCTCCTCTCCTTTCTCGGGGTTAATCTTATAAATCTTGTAGGCGTAAGAATCCTGAGCGGCGGCCTTATTTCGTTCAGGATGTTTGTTGTCTTCTTTGTTGTCCTCTTTAATGTCTTTTTTAGTGTCTTTTTGAGGTAACAAGCTGGCGAGGCCTGTCACAGCGACAGCGTAAAGGGTACCGCCGACAAGAATGCCGCCCAGGGATTCAGGTTTCGGTGGCATATTGAGGATATTTGGAGATAGAGGCTGAGAAGTAGAGTATTCAGGTCCTTCGACTGTAAGTTTTTTGGATATCTCGTGATGAAGACTCGACTCGACCTGTTATCAAGAGGCGCTTCGACTGTGCGGGAGATTGCGACGTCGTTCTCCATGTAACGAAGTGACTGATCAATTGAATGGTGGGGTTGGATTCAATGCAATTCTGAGACTCGCATGGATGGAAAAGCTTATCACTGGCTCAAAGGGACGGATCAACTGTTCTTCCGTCAAGCCACATGACACGGGCTGGAGTTAACGATAGCGAGAGAAAGAAATTACCGGAGCAGGATGAGCCCTTGTAAATGGTCGGTTAAGTCTGGCTTATTTTGTCGGACAGCCTCACCATATCACGGTTTTTTGACCATATCAAAAACAAACTAAAAGCGGAAATTGCCTCACCTGGACGCAATTGAAGATCGCATTTCGCAACTAATTTTTAGACATAGGAAATTCTGCACACAGAACGGTCAACTACTACTTGTAGCAGAATGCGAGTCTCGCGTGTCTCATGCCTTTCAAGCAATACATGAGCATACACCTTGGATGTAGACCATTGGCTTGGGAACAATCATGACTTTCATTGAGACATTCACGGCATCCTTCTTTGAACAGGTGTGACAAAAGGTCTGACCAATTATGCAAGATCTTGTCCAGGCGCCTGGTAGACACAATTCTGTCTAAAGGTGCTTGTACTAGAGAGATATGACGGCGTTTCACATGCAATTGCAAGGCTGCCTTGGCAACAAGCAACAGGCACTATCGGACTATACATTAAGTCTACGGTTGACATCAAGAGGTCATTAAAACTTCAACTTCCAGCTATAAAGTTACCAAGTACAAGGTCATTCTACAAAGTATTTACTCAATGTAAACTTCCCCTTTCAAATCGAAGCCCTCACCCGTTCAACTTCTTAACAACAAAACTCGCTCCAAGGTTCTGGGTCGCTGAGTCATTCGGATATTCCAGATGTTGAGCATTAATACCTAACCCATGCGTCGTATCACAAACCCCATCGCCCTTTTCACATTAGTCAACAGTTCGCAGGACCCAGCTTTATGAGAACTTACAAAAATACAAACATCAAGCGTACGCGAAACCCAGTCCTGAGGAATACCAGCGCCCCCAAAAGCCTCAAGCCCATTCACGTTCTTGGTAGTAGTACCACCATTGTTATCAACATTACACTCCAACCCGCTCTTATGCAGCGGATCGCCAATGAGAAACACGCCCTTGACAGCAACCCCAGCACTTCCCGTCAACTGCGACAAGGCATTCACAGTCGCTGCGGCGCCCTGAGAATAGCCTTCTAGGATGAAGCATTCGCTGGGATTAGATGACAGGACACTGTTCACCTCTCGGATAATGTCCTGTGTTCCTTGAGCGGAGTTTTGGTCAAATCCAGCGGGGTATACCGTGTTGTAAATCTTGCCGCCGGGGACTTGAGATGTTATTTGGGAATTCATGGTTCTGAAGCCAGCTGATGGGCCTTGGATTTCTCCGGTGCCTCTGGTGTTGATGATGGTGTAGGAGGTGCACTTTGCTGTAGCTCTTTGGCTTGGAGCGGCTGTAGCGCAGCCAGCGAGCGCAAGGAAGGTAACAAACTGTGACAACATGGCTATTGTTGAACAAGAATGGTTTAATGGTTCTCAGAAGTAAGTGATAAAGTGATAAATGTTGGACAGGATTAAAATCGAAACATTCTTCACAGCCGGGATACTTATACAAATACCGTTATCCTCAACCAAAGCTATCATTCACCTTCTCGAGCGAATGCCTCGCAAGAATACCCCAAGTTGTATTAGCCCCAGCCGTTTTGTTTCTCTATCGCACTTACTCGGCACACTCAGCCGGGCACGAGTTCCAAAAAATGAGTCTATACGTCGATCATTCTCGGTACATCATCTCGTTTTGTTCCATTTCAATGCCGAGGCGACTCCACATTTTCTCCTTACTACTGGATTTAGCGCATCAGGCACGTTGTAGGCCTGAGCGTGGCGTCTATCAACTGACTCGCGTCGTTCCGGAATGGTTGGTATACGACTAGTCAACCGAAAAACCTGCCGATCTTGACTGTCTATGGAATTCAGCCTGGGCCGTCTGTATCAGGCTCACCTAACGCAAGTCAAAGCGCACCGCATAAAATGTTTAGCCCCTTGTTTCGGCTGCGATACTGTGTTCACGAGACTTCGGTCACTTCAACGATTAACATTTCAGCCAAAA
This sequence comes from Fusarium sp. 190-020-2, assembly GCA_014884825.1. Taxonomy (NCBI): domain Eukaryota; kingdom Fungi; phylum Ascomycota; class Sordariomycetes; order Hypocreales; family Nectriaceae; genus Fusarium; species Fusarium sp. 190-020-2. The sequence continues at coordinate 68,188 of JACTAS010000059.1, read as the reverse complement.
GTCTCAATTGAAACAGCGATTTTGGCATTATGACTATGAACCCCCCTTGTAGATATGTGTTGATTATCTTTGCGCCGTCTTGGGGCTTTGTTGAACCCCCCAATCTTGTACATAAAACAAATACCTTACTTATCACCCTTAATCACCCCCCTGATAAAACGTATGGCCGATTCTGTCTCTGACCAAGAGTACCACGAGTGATACCAACTGGTATGATGAAAGTGGCTTGTTCTGGAATATCATTATTCAGCTCCCGACCCGCGCGTAATAGATGCAACAGGATTGGCTTTCGAAAGAGGCAGAGATTATGCAGAAGTGATACAAGACCATCCATGATTGAGTGATATCTACTCTCAATTGTCCAGCTTTAAATCGCAGTTAATGAGCACCTCGCTCCTCAGAGTCAGACTTGGGTGTTATTTGTGCTTCAGAATTCGTACCCCCCGGAAGGAGGCCAGAATCCCAATGACAGGATCAGTTTCGCGTTATCTTTAAGCATTTCGTTGACTGCCGATAAGCACGGATTCATGACGCGTTGCTCGTTACGTGCGTCAATACTGTCAGTTTCGTTCTGGGTTTGAATTTCGAATAGTGGATCAATTCCACTTGCTATGCCAGCCATAGGGTAGGCCATAGTCTTGTAATCGTGCTGATGTAAGCTTCATGAATAATACAGGCTGCGATGGAGAGATAATTATAAAAGATGTTAAATAGTACGGTTCAACCCGAAAGGGCGACTTTAACAATTTCAGGCGTGGGCTAAATGCACACTTCGTGATCCCAAGCATTGATGTTGTTGGCATTGACCACTGAGAATAGGATTAGTTCTTCGTCGATATAAAAGGTCCACAGAAGGCCTTTGCCCAAGCTTGCTCCACCAAGAAAGGACCTTTCAAGCTTCACTAACGCTTGTTCTTAGTTGCTTCGATATAAAGCAGACATAAGCTGTTTGCACAATGTTATTGTCCAATGCCGTGATTCATCGCACGAAATTGGTCCATGGTCCGGGGTACACTGCTTAGGAAGGCAATGCAAGTCGTGATATGTAATCATACGAGATATCTCCAACCTCGATGCTTCAGTTCCTTCAAATATCTTTTCGACTATATGTCTGGACTTAAGCCTATTAGGCTCTTAACCTCGACCCATCATCAATCAGAATATTATGCTGACATTTCGCTCAACATTCAGGTCTTTCTACCTCGTTACCCTCATCTAGTCATGTTTGCCTTTGAAATACCTCATAGTGTTAAACTTGCACTTCTGAGACTGAGGCCATGAAATATGCTGTCGATCCAAGGCGCAGCTTGGTTATGATCAGGGGGTTGTCGCTTGCACTCTGCTAACACTCCAGGTTAAAACGCGGGGTAATGTTAATAGGGTGGCATATAACGCTGGGATCTTATGCATGCCCCTCCATGACCCTGCTGTTTTTGGACATCAGCAGGTTACAGGACTGTCCATTTTGAGATGTTAAGCAAGGAAGTTGGCGGCTATTATCGATCTTGGCGAGTGCCCCCGCGTGAAGTGACATCTTGGGCAGGGTACCTACCTAAAGGGAGCTATAGCTGCATTACACTCCATCATCTGATTATGTCGATCGCCAACTCCAACTCTAGTGAATGCAACCTTACGCGGGCGTTTAGCTTTTGCTCGGCCCTCATTACAGACTTTCACATGGAACTCGCTTATCGGAGCTCAATTAACTCTATGCCAGTATAAGTTTCGAATAACCTTAAATACAATGGGGATTGCTTTCAAACGATTGGGGCTGGTGCTTCTTAAACCTTATCGCCAGTGGTTTATTAGTCCATCTTACCACCATGGCTCTCATTCGATGTTTGGCTGCATTGGCTCTGGTCCTAGGTGCCAATGCTGTCACATACAACACTTTTGACGGCCCTGGATTCCCAGCCTGTCAGAATGTTTCTGCGGTTCATGATGCTACTAGTGTCAAGGACATCCAAAACATCGTTCAAAATGCCATTCAGGCAGGTCAGAGAGTTCGAGCGTCAGGAAAAGCACATATGTGGTACGACACAATGTGTTCCGACGACCCGAACACTGTCATCGTTCGTACAGAGCAGGTCAACAAGATCTATGATCTGGACCTCGACGCTGGCACTGTGATGATCGAGGCTGGTGTCACGTTCCTGCAACTCGCAGACTACTTGCACCAGCGTGGAGCTTCGGCAGGATACACCCTTGTCAATTGGAACATCACTCTGGCCGGATGTGTAGCCATGGGCGCACACCGGTCGTCTATTCGGGAGGATTCTATGGTCGCAGCTGGTGTTTTGGCTCTGGATATAATTGATGGCAACGGTGAGTTGCGACACTTGAAGCGTGATGATAGTGATGAATGGCTTGCAGCCTCGACATCTCTTGGCCTCCTGGGTGTCATTGTGAGAATGAAGTTCAAAATCTATCCCGACTTTAAGGTCTACGCCGACCAGAAGACGCTGGACGAGGCTGATGTTCTTGACGGGGACATCTATGGCATGATTGCCCCGTATGCCACAGCAAACCTTTGGGTAAGTACCCACCTGCCTTGTCTTGAGAGTATGCTAAATGATAGCAGTGGTGGCCGCATAAGAAGAAATTCCACTGGCGGTATTACGATGTCATACCAACGGACAAAAGCGACCAGGAGGGTTTCCAGAATACATTCTCGATAACTCAACTTGAAGCCGGCGCAATCACAGCTCTATGGAATACTGGAAAGGGAGTTGCACTGTCCAACCTCCTCGCTGAAGAGATCCTCTTTGGACAGTGGGAGAAGCCCAACTTTCGGGAAAAGACGACCAACGAACCCATCACCAAGTGGCCAGTTTACGGCTGGAACTACGACGTCCTCATAGGCGGTCTATACCCTGACCAACGACCGGTTTGGGAATATGGTATTCATGGCTACACCCTCGAGCTTGCATTTCCCATTACTCAGGCCAATGCAATGCTAAAGAGGGTTCGTCAGCTCTTTGACAACGAGGCCAAGAAACTCAAGTTTATGGCATCTACCTACAGGAGCGGTATCAACATCAAGTTTGGACGACCGTATTTCGACCTCCTCGGCCAGGTGACGTACGGCACATCCGATGGCGCCGACTGGGACAAAGGTGCTATCATGTTGGATTTCCCTTCTTACAAACCGAGTATTGGCGATGGGCTGAGATACAACGAACCGTTTTGTATGTTGTCTCGGTGGATGAACGGATAATGTCTCAGCTGACAAGACATACAGATCACAAACTTGCGGAAACGCTTATTGATGAATTCCCGTGCCGCCCGCATTGGACCAAGAATACAAGAGAGGTATTCGAGCGTTCTGCCAAGAACCTCGACCCTGATGTAAGATTATTTCCAGTTGGCTGAGAACTTGGATGCTAATATTTGCCCTGTAGCATATCGCTCGTTTTAAAGCAGTCCGGGAAAAGTTTGACCCAGATGAAATCTTTCGGAGTGTTGTTGGTGAGGCTATTGGGGTGTATTAACTAGTTACTGGCTTGGATAACGTCGGGGCCAAATAGGTTGGGTTTGAGTTACGTGTCTTGTTGTTACGTGAGAGGTAGTAATTTGGTTACTAAGTCGATTCGCTTTATGGCAACAGAGCGTTTGTGTTCATGGTCTCGAAAGTTCGAGTTCCCATCAACAACACCGTCAGGCCTGATGGATGTAGTAATATGTTCATCTCCTTTATCTTTCTTAGTTCCTTATTGCGATATCCAGATGCAAGTTGAGCTTTGGCGATAGCCAGTGAACTGACATTTATCAACTTAACATAAGCGCTAAGATATATATCTAAGCCCCAGGGAGGTATATGTAACGGGACGCCCCAGTAATGAAACAAAAGCCCGAGTCGAGACTATCTAAAAGGGTGCTTCTGACGGTTTCGGCGTAAATCTGACTACTGGAGATGTTACCGGTCGCTCAGAACAACGGAATTAACTGCGAAGTCTCTTTCAAAGTCGCCGCGCTTTATATACTTGCGGTTCGCGACGTGCTTACCAGACCAGCACATGTTGACTCTATCTAACGAAAGGTCATCGACTTTCCGTGTGTAAATTCAGAGATATTGACAGAATGGGAACACAAAGCCTCATTGGCCACAGTATTTACTGCTGGGGGGGATCTGCATCAAACTCTTGCCCTTTTTATAGAGGGAGGCGCCGTGACAACCCATTTTGATAGATCGTCTTGTGAACAAAGCTAAATACGAAAATATCTGATCTTTCGAATTACAGTAAAGAATACTCAGCTATAAATCGCCTCCCTCCATAAGCATTGACTTGGAGGGAGTAAGTATTGCCATGTTCACCTGCCGCTCTTGATAAATTTCTCTCCTCTCTCTATTCTCCTTGTCCAAGGCACGACTGCTCTATCATTCGGAACCACTTTCATTGCTGGCCAACGATTACCCCTCTGGGTATAGCAATGTTGTCTCCACCACTTCCCATAACAAAGACCGAACCGTCGAAAGACCCATTGAAACAACCAGTCACCAAGGTAGATCCATTTATTCCAGGCGGCTACACAGTACATCTTGACTGAGTAATCAATAGAATAGCACTGAAAATTTCTCTATAGTGCATATTTTGTGAATTGTGGAAACCAGAGCGTCAATTCCAGTCTGATCGCAGTCTTTCACCTTGTTTAGTTTCTAAATTTATACATTGTTAGCTGGTAAGTATTAGTTCAATTGATAAACTGATCTATTGTTAACTTTAACAGAGGTGCAAAAGTGATCCTCTATACAAGTACGACTCTGCTGTGATATCTCTCGCATTTAGGAAGACTTTGTAAGAACCCACCGGCAAAAAGCGGGTTCAACCTTAGCAGACGGCCGAGTGTTGGAATGAAATGCCGCTTGTCTTGCCGACAGGTCCTCAGGTGTCTTCTGTCCAAGATGGGATGGCACATTTAAACGGCGATGTGAGACTGAGTACGGAAGCTCGTTGGGGTAAATACTTTCCTGACGCTTCTGATTCCTGTCCTGCTCAAGATTATTATGGAGGGTGGATCCCAACTAGATTGAACCACCAATCTCCATGTTTAATTCTCATTATCAACAAACTAGGTTTTGTCGGAACAACAGTGATACGTCGTCACATAGCTTGAGTTCTATAATTGAGCTCAGGTAAATACTGTGTCTGGAAACGCTGGCGTTTCAAAATAAATAAATAAAGCCTATGTGTTTAAATACTCATACTTAGAACTTCATATTGTCATAACTACAATGCTTACGAATACTTTTACTCTATGGCTTTCCATAAATAAATAACCTTCCATAACCTCCCTGCACAATACTCGTCTTATGCGTGGCAAAATACGCTTCCGAGAAAGTCCCTCGCTTAAATCGATATTTTCCTGCAACTTATCAACTGAAAATTTCATAAATTCCTTAACCCTTTCCCATAAAACCAAGAAGCATATTCATCCTCAAGCCATATGCTTGAAATAAACTGCCGTTTTCTGTCGGTAAGAAATGAAGAGCAAGATAAACCCTGAGATATTACGTCCGCATTCATTGTATCAATCTCTTGGCCAAGGTACAGGCAAAAGAAACTATCATCATGAAATGTCAGTATTGCCTCATAGCTGACTTGCTGGAATATCTCGAGAATCTGACAAGATATTTCAAGATTCTCTTAGCGGTTCTATCTATTCAAAAATCAGGACCTGCTGGCCCTTAGCAACACGACAGAATGGGCTTCAGAAACAAGGAGATAGCGATAAATCTGAAGTAAATTGTGGATAGAATAAACAGTAGGGTCGCCTTAGTTTATGTGAGTCAATTTCCAAACCTCAAAGAGAAATACACAAGTCACTATGTCGGCAACTTAAATTTAAGCGATCCGGTTCGTACTAAGATGAGCGAGGATGGGATGCGTGCACAGAGATGCAGGGACAGGCTTGCAGTATTTACACTATTAAAGAGAAAGAAACTTATTTGAGTAAAAATCTATACTAGACTACTCCTGGTTTCATTGGTGATTCTAGTCATCTCAACTAATTCAGCTGTGCTTGATGAGCCGTCGACCTTGTGCCCCTGATCAGCCCTCGCTTTATAAATGGTGTTATCAGATGGACCTGGCTCATTGCTCATCACTCTTCTTGGCCGCCCTGCTGCAGATGAGTTGTATTGGAGGCTTCTTGGGGTAGCATCGACTGAGCTTTGTAGTCTCGGGAATGCCTTGAGCATCAGAACTCGAAGGTTTGGCATACAAGCGCACCAAATACCAACATTGAGTTCTATAACGGACCAGTAGCAGGTATCAAAACTATCCCCTGTGGCCTGGGTTAGAATATGTTAGGGTGGGGAGAACAACTAATTACTCACACGTAGGGTTAGAAGAATTGCCAAATGCCACCAGATAGCGCAGTCTGAGGATGCTGACAACTGTCACACTAGAAAGAGGAGTCAGTGAGCAAGTCCGGCAGCGAATAGTTGGGTTTATGCTTACAAAGTGCCCACGCCGAACATCGAGGCAACTGCAAGCTTCCTCTGCCATTTCATCTGGAGGTAGATAAGCTGAGAGATCGGAAGTGCCAGCATCCAGAAATCTAGAATAATTCCAACCGCAGCAATGGCCCATGCTAGTGAGTTAATCCCTATACAATGGCCCTTATGTAATTGGTCCCAGCCCTTCCAATAAAAGCTAATTGGCTGACATTGTGTCAGCGCCAATAGATCAAAGATAACCATGCATAGCACTGCTATGCCGATAGTTCCCCATATCAACCTTTGAATGGTTAGCTAGATCAATGCTTGACTTTGTTGGGTAGAAGAGACCTTCGAATAGTAACCCCCGGGAATATACGGAGGTAGAAGAGGAGAACGCAGATCTTGGTCGCAAAAACGTCCGTGGCGTAAAGTGTCTGGCCAGCGTAGAGGAACTTGGACGGTTAGTAATAACACCTGGAACAAGACCTTGGGATACGAACACATAGGTAAGCTGTAATTGTATCTGGACTAAATCTCCACGCATCTCGACCTAGGCCATTCCCGGAGACTAAAAGCATTGTAAGTATTATGATCTTGTGTTGAAGATAAGATAGCAAAGTTATACATACGCCCATGCAGACAGACAATCGAGTTGCCTAAATTCACTAGCTAACCATGAAAGCGATGAGTACGTATAATCGTAAGATAGCAAGGCCAAAGACCACTTACAAAAGCACCCGTGATAACGTAATCATCTAGCTGGAGCCCAGGCCCATATCTTAGCTTCTCAAGGAATCGAAGCCCAACTGTAATTCCAGTAATTACAATTAACGTAATTGTGAGGATATTGAATTGCTCGTGTTTGTCGCGGATGGGGAAGTCACATGCAGCCGAGGTCAGATTTATCGCGGCTGCATAACTCGGTTAGTATGTAAAAATGGCACATCAATATTCATTTGTTACCGAGAGCTTCTCTGGGGAGGCAATGACTCTCCACGCATGGCAGCACGTCATCCTTGAGCCTTGGATCAGTGCAGAGACATGTTGCATTTGTCCCGCAGGAAGAATCCGAGACAAAATCCAGAACACAACTCTCCTAGAATTAGCTTGTCAGCGTCAGGTCTCACTGATTGAGTACTCTCATCAGGTTGATCCACGTACCGCACAGCTGGGAAGCTCAGTCAGAAAGTTCGAGAGATCGCTGCAAAGAACCTGGCTCATGAACCAAGTCCATGTCACCAGCAAAAGCAACGGATGCATGGTTCAGACGCCGTACTGTGTTGACGTGCAGCAGACAGGGTCGAGATCTAGAGTAAAAATGCTCAAGTCGGTATATTCATCTCATTTTTCACATGCTTTGTTCCACGTGGAGGCGCTTGAGAATCTACAGTCTTTTTAAGTCTCTCTCAGTAACTGACCGAGTCAGTGGAGACGGATCCTTTTCTCCGTTCGCAGCCATCACAAATTTCTCGTCTCCAATACGTTACCAACAGCGACATCTCGGGCTGACGCCACAAACCCCACAATCTAGGGGGGATCGACACAGGTTATGGAGCCCAGAGCAACGTCCTATTGGCGGGAATAAACAACTTCCCCTTTGAGAAATTAATTTTCAATAGTCGCGATGATCATGTCTGGCATTTTCGGGCCTTGCCTGGCCGTTTATTGTCAAAGCTTTGTTTCGCCGCCACGCAAATCAACTCTCTGTGTTCTCATTACATAATACTTGCGATCCACAGTGTTCTCAGAGACTAAGATTCTGGACTACCTTTTTTATTAGATAATGAAATAAAAGCTTGACGTGCCTTCTTGCCGATAATAGGGATTGGAGAGACACGCGGTTAAGAAAGTCAGGATGTAGTGTTCAACAAATTGCAATACTCACCATCTATTCTCTACATCCTTCGCGTGTAGTCGGATGCAGAGATATTCGAAACCAAGGACACGCATTCTTTGGTTACCGATCCCGTTCGTATGATATCCTCCGCCTGCACCCGCACCGATATTAATGCCGCCGTGACTTCCAAGACTATCGTGCCTCATATGTCTTGGATCGATTATGCGGAGGACGTTTTCACCAATGCCGGGCCTACCGGTAACCCTGCCTATTTCTATACCCAAGATACCGGAGTCTCCGAGCGCAACGTTCCCTCCAATGTTTCAGTGGATGCATGGCTGGACTACATTTTTTCTGCTGATGCGGGCTCAAGCTGATGGTCTTTCCAGTTCGACGTGACAGGCGGTAAAACGAATGAGGTCAGCTCGGACGCAATGGCCTTTCCGCACCGAGATAGCATCTACTTCATGACGGCCTACGCATCTTCTAACGGCGAGACATCGGGTAAGACCATCAAGTTCATCAATGAGGCTGTTCTGAAGCTTCAAAACAACAAACCTGATGAGTCCTTGTCTTATGTTGGAGTTGCTAGCTTGGCTCATGGGAAGGATGCCCAGAAGAGATATTGGGGCGCCAATTTGCCAAAATTGGAGAGAATTAAGGCTGCAATTGACTTTGACGATGTCTTCTCTACCCTTCAATACGTCAAGCCGGCGTCTCTTTAGGCCTGGGATATGGCGATATGAGTGTGCGCCAGAAGTGGCCTTTTCAAGCCTTCGGCTGCACGCAGCGATCAAGCCTGCAAAAGGCACAAATACTAGGCTTGTGAAAGAGTCTACTGCATGGGTCTCAAGAGTGTGGGACGTAGCAGGCTGGCCTGGCATTTCTTCTGTCCCAGCAGTGGTCCGAGCATGGCATTTATCCTACCCTACACTAACTGACATTCGGGACCAATCGATGTTCCTAAGTAGACGGCTTTGTAGTTATGCAAAGCAAGCGAAAATGACAGACAGCCAGGTTTACATCGAGAGTGATACCAGCACATCAGGGCATGCTGCCGACACTCATTCGACTGATTCACAGCTCACACTATCTCTGACTGAGCTCAACAACACTACCAAGAAATGCCAAAGAGTACTGCACGTATCGCCAGAAGGGCTTGCTGATAGAGCCTCACAATATGAGCGACTAGGAATTGCACTCCACTCGAGATATTAAAGAACTGGTTCAAGCGATGATTTGGGAGCAGCCCCGTAGTTACCTGCGCTGCAGTAGTATAGTCCGGTTAGAAACTCTTTCATGCTGCTTCCATTGATGGATTCGAATTGCGAATTACTCATGACCTTGATGAGATTCTCGAATGCTGTCTTTGGCTCCTCCTTTCGCTTCATTCCATGCTCGTCTTTTCTCGATACCTTGGTATCGTCCCCAGAGACCCGCCTCCTTGAGCTCGACGGGTCATTGTTTCTCTGTTTGTATAGATTCATCATTGTCAGATACAACTGTTGCAAAGTCAAAATCGAAGGATGAAATAAGTAGGGTAGAAAAGTATCTTATCTTATCTTATCTCATCACCTGGCAGATCTTAGTTCTGGCCTAAACCATATTGCTTTCTAATTCCAATGTACCCCTAGGCCCAAGCTTCCTCGCCTCTAACTAATTAAGATTAGAACTACTGGTTTTTAAGACCCCTTAGCAGGACCCTTAAATTTCTAATATTTAATATTAGAATACTACCTTAAGACTTTATTAAATTATCTTATAGAATAATCTTAATTAAGTATAGGTTATTTTCTATCCGAAAGATATTATATATATCTTAATAATTATAATTATAGTAATAAATTAGCTACTTTTAAAACGATTTTATTAACTAGTAGCTAAAAGAGGCTGTATTTACTTAAAACTAATAATATAATATATGATAAAAAACTAGGCTGGAAAGTAATAAGAAAAAAGGTTTTTAATTACATTAGAATACTAAGTATAATAAGATTATATTCTTAGTAAAATAAGTTAGTAATATATCTATGTTCTTTATATAACAATATAATAACCTTACTTATTATGCTGTTATATCATGTATATATATACCAGGAGCTGTTCTATAGACGACTGAAAAAAGGTAAGTATAAGATTTCAAGCATGCTATTAATTTTGCACCAGACTGCTTCACTTATTGACGGCATCTCCAGGATCTATATCTTATGAAACAAGTAAAAGAATTTCTTGTTGATTAACTTGATCACAGGGTAATTGAGTTCAAAGTTATGCGGGGCTTAGTGTTTGTGGCCCACTTTGCTCGGGTCATCAGGAGCCGGAACCTTCATACCATGAAATTTGTGTCCAACGCCTATTGAGAGCCGATAGCATGTAGACGCGGTGGAAATATTGAGCAGGAAAGAGTCCCAATGGCAGTTGACGACTGCTACCCACATATACTCTTTTATTAAGCTATTCAGAAGTTGTATGTCATCAAAGGCAATGCGAGGGGGAACTTTGCTTGCGATACATCACCCCAGGTTTCCCCTCCATCTCGAGTTGATCTCTGCCTCATATGAAAGCCACTGCAACTTCAGGATAAATCAAGTGATGAACATTTATCCAGTTCTCGATGGCTCGTCATTGATAAATACTTCAACGTTTCAATCTCCTAACTAAGACTCTTGTCTAGATTTAGGTTCCTCTCACGTCCAACCCGAAGCCCTAGTGCGGTATAGCTCATACTCATAGCTGGAAAACAAGAATGGGGCCACTCCCTTGAGATCGTTCTCAAATAGAGGCATGCTGGCGTAGTACTACATCAGGTTAGTTCATGCCAAACTAGCGGTAACAAGAAACGTACCTCAAAAGTGCCGTTGGAGCTCAAGCTACCTGTCTGCACAGTCCACTCCCAAGCTAAAGAACCATCATGTGGGCGAGGCTGGGCAAAGGTAGTAGTCATCAAGTTATAGCCATCCAAGGCTGCCTTGAGATATCTGTCACCCTTAACATAACCCTTGCGAACAGCTTTGAAAAGAGCGTCGACAAACATGGCTGTTCCTGAACTTTCAATATAGTTGCCAGACTTGGCTTCCAGACCAGGGTCCATAATAAGCCACCAGCCCTTGGTAGCCTTGTCTTGAGATGCCACGAGGGCATCAGCCAGGGTACCAAGATACTTCAACAGGCGCTTGCGACCCTTGTGCCTTTCAGGGAAGTAATCGAGAGTGTCCACAAGCGCCATGATGTACCAACCTACACCGCGACTCCAGACATGGGGTGCAGCTCCAGTTTCAGGATCAGCCCAGACTTGGGTCTTGCTGTAATCGAATCCATGAACAGGCAGACCATTGGTATGGTTGCTTGACCGCGTTCCTACATCGATGAGGTCGAACTGCAGAGCGATGTCGTCCCACGCAGTGCTGTTGTCGGGTTCAAACTCGTGGGTCCAGCGCGCGTAGAAGACGTCCAGCATGTAAAAGCCATCGAGCCACATTTGATCGATATACGCCGGAAATCGGTGGTAGAATCCTCCATCAGGCGTGCGGCCTGTGCGATCAATCTGTTTACGCATGTGCGTCGCCGCCTTCTTGTAAATCTCGTCTCCCGTTGAATTATACATATCCAAGAATGTATGACCAATCCGAATATCATCAATAGAGTTGCTTTTGTTGTACATGAGAACAGTACCATCGTGTTCGGGGTACAGAAGGATGTCCGCGCCACGCTTAACATAGTCAAAATACTTCTTATCACCAGTTCTATCGTAGGCTCGAAGGACTCCGGAGTAGTATGCGGAGACGGTATAAGCAAGGGTGGGCTCAACTCCATGCCGGATTTGAGAGTCCGCCATCCAAGTGAGATATCGTGGCTGGCCTTGGAATTGGGTATGCTTGAGCTTCTCGCCGGGCTGGAAAGTGAACCATCCTTGAGGAAGAGTTGTGCCCGCGGCGAATGCAGTACTGGCTATAGAGCCAACTGCGAGGAGAGAGGCCCGCATGGTTACTGGTAGAGCGTGAAAAGAAATAGAAGGTGAGCCTTGTATGATACATCAATATCCAACAAGATCGTATGTGGCTTAAATACTTTTCACTATCATAAATAAATTGGTTACATATGGGCCCCAGCCAGGCAACAATCTCAAGAATCTGGCTTTTCCGAACTACAGCATGCCCGCACAGTCATATCATCTGATCCACGTCCAGTAAAACTTCGAGGACAGGACAACAATATCGTCGCATTGAGATCTTCATAGGGATTTAGAGAAAGTGGGGTAGAATTAAGCTTAATTGAATATGATTAGATCTGCAAAACAATGCGATCTTTATGGTGGATAAATAATTTCCGGTGCTAAGCTTGATCATTTTGCTGAAACATGGATCGGAAAAGCAGAAGCGGAAAAGCTGCAGGCTTTATGCCTCGACAGACTGTCGAGCGTTGATTCGCTATAATGCGAAGGAGCCCAAGTCATCCTTGCGAGACCCTACAGGAAGACACCGGCAAAGTATTGCTATTCTATTTTTCTAGGGTTAAGTTACGCAATGACTAACTTAGAGATTACCGTGTCTTGTAGCTTTAACAATTAATCAACCTCTTTTACCCTTGAAAGGTCAATTTGCGAAGATTTATCTAGATGTCGCTCTCGCCTATAAATAGTATCAAGATTTGGAAACGTGGCTGATGACAGGCTAAGGCGATGCAGATCAGGTAGATCCCCACAAGAAAACAGCTGCCGAAGACTCGCCACGACCAAGTCCTTGAGGCCGCAAGGCGGGACGAGTATCTCTGCAAGTGGTATCATCGATCTTTACGCAATCTTCATGTCTGGGACTTTCCAAAATGCGCACCGTAGCGTACCAGCACCGGGTGGCTCAGTTCAACAGCCCCCAAATTCAGCCCAATTAGGAAAGGCCTGCAACGCATGGACGCTTATCAGTGGTAGTGCTGCAAGTGAGAAACTTGGAGAGGAATTTATCCTGTTTATAGGTGTAGTGATCCTTATGTTTAAATCGTTTTGCTGTTTTTTTAGATGTCTTGTCTTTGTCTACAGCTCCTGATCTCGGCTGTGCTGGTGTACTTAAGACAACAGCTTCAGTATCCAACTTGAAGTGGATATAGGTGGTTCTGTACAGTCCAGGAGTAAAAGAATGCAGTAGGCTGGGCCCTCGGCTACTCGGTCTCGAGCCCCCGATCTTGGCTCTGTACTCTGCAGATACTGTACCAGGTCAGAGAGAGGTATGTGAGCGAGGACCTGAGAGTAGAAGACCAGTAAGGAGCAGCCTGCCTTGCATTCACCCGATGACAAACGACATAATCCAAGGCTTGCTTGTTCGCCCTCGAGTCGTATCCTCACTCACTGCTCCAGTCCCTTATTATCTCCTTTTATTTTGGCTGTATCCCACTGACGATGAGACTTCAGCCTCGCACTACGTAGCTTCTCAGGGTCGCGACGTGCCTTGCTCTGAGGTCCACTATGGCGTGGAAAGAATCTGAATTCATCAGAGGTGTCTATGATGGCGTTACATAGAGAAATAACACAAGAAGATTTAATTAGATAGCTCGCTATGATTTCCATGGAGAGCGATGCCATGCTTGAGTATGGTATTACTGACTTGTGGATACACGTCAAGGGTCGCCTGCTCGGTCTTCCCGGCGCTGTCCGGGTTAGACGCTCTTTCACAAGATACCCTTTCGAACAATAGTAGAGTCATAAGGATGAGGGGTTGAAAGAAGCTTCAGCCCCAACACAAAGGCAAAGAACACATATATACCAACACCTCAGAACTAGCCTGGATAAAAGTCGAGACATTCTGTAATGTGATTCCGTCTGTAGCTCAGCCAATTGTCTTGCGACCAAATTTCGCGAATAGCCATTATGGCATGAATGTCCGTCGAGGAGATCAGCAACACCTCCAACATCCACTTTAAGATGAAAAGGTAAATTGGATCTGCCTCTATTCAACAGAGCCTCGCAGAATGCATCTTCGCATGACAGGACACTGACACGTCCCCATCCCTCCTCCGTCGGATGTTGGACCAACAATTGGTGCGGCGACGCATTCGTGTCAGAGTCAAATAACAGTAGATTAACACCAAGATGACCCGGAGACCAGCCTGTCATGAAACGGGGTACTGGCATATATGCAAGGAAGTTTTCAGGCTTCGGGTAGATGGAATAACTGGTGTTTGCGACTCTCCAAAGATGACGATTCACTAGAAATAAGTCTTCAACTCTTGGAGGTTCTCGGGCATTTTGAAGGCTTCGTGCGGCTGTCACATCGAAGTCCTGGTAGATTACTTATTGATTTGTCGTGGCGAACCAGACTATTTAACAGATATCCAAAGCCTCTCAGCACTGAAAGATATTTGCAACAGTCCTTTTATGCATGGTTCACGAATTGAGTGATTGTCTTCTCAGTCGACACAGCTTGGCTTGTAAGAAGGGCAGAGTTGAATAAATCTATAGTCCGGACGCCTGATGGCCATCTGTCTCGTTTTGCGATCTGCAATGATCTTGGCGTGCTTGGACATACGCATAGCCCTTCAACATGTCCTCATGCATCCACGCTTCTCTAGCAGACTGGAAGCAGCTCAGTATGACAAAGCTCTTCAAGGAACCATTCTGCATCACGTTGACTTGGTTACATCAAGGTTCATGGTTGGGAGCGCAGGGTTTACTCTTCAGTGTACTCGTACAACTACCTCGTGTGATAGGATCGGGAGACACATTAAGCCCTGAGGTTGATCCTCGAATCCCTCTGAGGAAGAAAGTGTAACCTCGTAGTATTCGAGGAATGAGTAGATAGTTCAAGAGGATTCGTGCAAACAAAGTATTCTGAGGAGTCGGAAGCCCTTTTATAAGAGAGAAGGAAATGGCAAAGCATTAATATCGCACGCTCTCTGTTTTCTGTTAGTTATTGTCGGGCGTATCATTACTAAGTCCCATGGGCGACCAGTCCTTTACCATTAGAAAAGGCTGGCACTTATAAGTAGTATCATAATCAGGCGATAGGTTCAAGTTAGAGTCAGTATTTAAAGCACTCAAGGCATTAACAATAGGAAGTGACGTTGTCATCTATATCATTGTTGTCAACAAGTCACAGATTTATGGGAATGAGAAAGGTTTTAGAGACAATACATCATTTTTGTGGGCTATGGAGTTTCCTAAATACAAAGAGTGCGCTATCGCTGCTAAAAGAAAGTCCAAAGCAATGTATCCTATTCCTGTCCTTCAGGGGTCTCTAATTTCTGTGTTTTGCGAACTCAAACGCCGATAGCAGTCTCATACTGCCCATGTACCACTTCGGGTATGGCGAGTTCAGTAGGTGATGTCCTCCTTAGAGTTGATGTAGACGACCTTGGGGGGAGGCACGCCGTTGAAGGAGGTCGAGTAGTCGGGCCCATAGGCAGCAGGACCATAGACCCAGACGAGATGATCCGGACCAAGAACCTCAGGAAGACCAACAGTCTTCTCCTTGCCATTGGCATCCTTTCCAAGAATGATGTCAGAGCTGTCGCAGCTTGCACTATACAGAACACAAGGCTTGGTCTTCTCAGAAGGAGCAGAGGTATGCCACTCGAAGGAAATCTTGTTGGCCTCGTTCAATCCGTGGAGAGTGCCGACGGAGAGAAAGACACGCGAGACGGCAGCACTGGCGGTGTGCTTGGAGACGTTGATGACGTGGGTCTGCAGCCATCCAGCCTTGGAGATGAAGGTACGTCCAGGTTCAGTCATGATGATCAGCTTGACAGGCCAATCCGCAAAGACGGAAGAGAAGATGTCGATGGTGGGTTTGTTGTAGTCGACAAACGAGGGAGCGGTCTCGGCCGAGATACCCGCCCAACCTCCACCAATGTTGGCGAGGGTCATGGTGATGCCGAGTTCGTTCTTGACGCGGTCGAAGACGCCACGGAAGAGCTGGGCAAACTGGACGAAAGCGTCGGTGGCGAGGTTCTGGGTACCGGGATGGCCAGAGAGACCAATCAAAGTGAGGCCATGGGCGTGGGCTTCTTCGATGATAGTGAAGGCCATTTCTGGATCGACACCAAATTTGGCGGAGAAAGGCTTGTCAGAACCTTTGCCGGACGAGACAAGACGACAGAAGGGCTTGATGTCAGCGAGGATAGTGGCCAATTCACAACCCTTACGCTTGGCAACGCGATCAGCAGCCTCAATCATACGATGGACCTGCGAAGTGCTATCAACAGCATAGTACTGAATACCAACTTCAATGCCCCACTCAAGCTCATTACTAGGAAGATTGCAGTTGCCCAGAGAGATACGAGCAGGGTTAACACCTCCATCGATGAGTGGTTTAGCTTCAACCTTGGAAGCGCAGTCAAAACCACATCGAAGCTGGTCGTAGACGTCAGTGACGGGCTTAGCAGCGCAGGCCTTGACGGCGCCGAAGTGAACGACGTCGATGTTGGCGGTAGATGGTATGGAGGCCATGAAGTCTTTGACGGTGTCTTTGACGATGGCCACGTCGATTACGAAGAGGGGCTTTTCGCGGTCCTCGAGGGGTTGAGCGTTGTGCTGCGCGAAGGTGGTTTGGATGCCCGAGGACATCTTGGGTGGGTAGAAGATGGGCATGGAGGGAGCCATGATGGAGATGAAGATCGGGTGAAAGGTGGTGGGATAGGAGGTTGATAATTACCGAGGGGTTTCTGGTCGAAAATTGTTGATGGTGATGCCTTGGGTTGGATATTGTTGATGGTGTATCTCAACTGAAGAGTGTTGACAAGATGTTTGAGTTGAAAAGTTTCTTTCCTCGATCGAAACATTATATATTAGATTGGAGCATCTGTTCAATCTCTTCATTTGTTCCACTGGCACTTCTTCTGTTGTAGTGGCACTTCTTCATGTTCAGCTGTTCTGACTCAATGGTGGTAGCAGAACCCGTCTGGCAGTGTCATAGCAGTCTTGTTCGGCCTGCGATGCATTGACCTCTCCTTGTACATCCAAATATCGAGTCTCTACGTTTGTTCGTTCAAGACTTGTTCTAAGCCCAGTTCTTGCCAGTGGCTGACTTCCTTTGTACTAGACATTGTTTCGACTGAACAGCTGCCTGCAGTTTATGTTGATGCTTCCCCTGTGTTCACTCCCTTTGAGATTGTGCGTAAGTCAATCGACCAGAGTACGATGTCAAGCCATGTTCTTTCAGTGCCCATCTGTTCTCACCTGCCAGAGTGTTACAACCTATAGTGAAGACAAAGAAAAACATCGTTAAATCCTAAATCTACGGTCCCATTGGCGAAACACTCAAAAGTCACTCAAGGTTAGCCACAGTCGTTTTGGGGAACTTGAGGATGGTGATTTTAGATAAGAAGCATCACGTTAGTAGCCGCCATGCATGAATCCAAAATCCAAGTACATTCCTTTGAGGACTGGAAAATGTAAACTGTTCTGTTCTATTCATGACGGCTTTAAAAGCTGCATATTGAAGCATGTAGTTACATATGTATCAGCCTGCCAGTCTTCGGCTTTGGTGTATCAGTCGTTGTATACTCTCACTCAAGTGGATCTCACTCAGATTGCAAAAACAGTACACAGAACTTCTGGGAGCCTCTGTCAATTCATTAAACGGACCTAGAGAATCTACGACGAATGGGCCACCTTCTAGTCAGGAACAGTAGATATAAGAGCTTATAGGCCTCTATGCAAAAGGCATTTACTGAGTAGGTAAGCCGACGAGAGCGTTCTGTAGCATGACATAATATTACTACGAAGAAGTATGGGCGCGGCTGGGAGATGGTGGAACCTGAGTTGTTAGTTGATACGACAATGCATTCGGTGATCCTATGATGAGGAGAGTCTTTGACGAGAATCTGATCAGTCCTTTTATTTGACGTTGAAATGACCAATCAGACGGCATTGGGTCATCCAAGGGAGGGTAGCAAATAATGCTGAGCATTACACAGAGAGTCCACTACAAAGACAAGGTCAGAACAACAACCTTACATAGAACAAGCTGTAGCAGCCTCTCGACAAATCATTCCCTAAGTATCCGAGAATTGTTCAAAACGACGGAGGCAGACGTTCTCGAAGTTCATCGAGCGACTGGAGTAAGGCCGAGGCTGAACGAGGCCGCGCATTCTATGGTGGTCAACATTATCTTCAAGACGGAGCGGTGCGACGAATTTAAGCGGCTCTATGACTTGCCCCGAGATACATACAATTCGCGGCTAATCAAGGGGCATTCCAAGCAATGGCGCTGATGCAGAAGACCAAGCGACGATGGACCAAAGTCACCCAACGCAAGGACCCCCCTCCTCATCGACTCATAATGGCAATCTACCTCAGACCATCCTCTCGAAATGGCGGCTTGTCCTCTCCATATTGGCTATCGGTATATTTATGAGCCTTGATTTCCTGACGGCTGATTCAAAGAGGATTATGATGCTGCTGCACGTGGTATCTTGCGCAATGTGAAGATTGTCTAACAACCTGGGAAACCTTGATGGAGAGGCTGGTCCTGTACAGGGTGGAGGATTGCAAATTAAACTACAACTCCATCTTGTTTTGAAGTGAGAGAGTAGTAAGGCGCCGCATCTTGTTGGCCAACACAATCAGAATCTGGCTAAAAGCTGGGAACGGAGAGAAGGGTTCCAACATAACTGCACCACGTGGACTGGCAGTTCACTTCACATGATTGTGAGATGCAGCCTCGGTCAGAGAGAATGTCCCCCATCTCGTGGCAACAGCATTATCAGTCTTTGACGACAGGCTGCCGCAGGGGAAACTTTCACCGCGAGATGAGCGGTACGCAACATGGCTGCCGGCGTTTGAAGAGTGAATAAAAAGGTGGAGCCGCAAAGTAGAGCATTTGGTCGGGCTTGTCCTTTAAAGGTCTGAGATGCTGAGCATTGACAGTTACACAAAGGGCCAACGTCTGATGGTGAATCATGAACAGAAACGCGTATGTTCCGTTGTAGGAGGAGTCCCGTTAACAAGAGAAGGCTCCAAAATTGATCGCGATTTCGCCAGCGCTCAAGCCATGTTGATTCAAATGAAGAGTTCTCCCAAGAAGGAGGATCAGCTTGGATCTGGTTTAAGGATGGGCCGTCTGGAGCTCTACTTTAATAGCATTCCTTTGGCGTATATATAAAATAGTATAAATCTAATTGTAAGTATTAAAAGAACTTGTAATTTCTTTGTCTTTTTTTTTTTTCTTCAAATCTTTGCCTACGTGAACCTGGATGGAGACTGAACTAGAAAATCATCGTCATGCATCGTTCAGTGGGGTACTTGGGGTCAACTGTAGCTAGTATGCAGTACTCCGCACTTTGGTCCCCCCGCACATCAGAAATATCTTTTGGAGAACAGGTACATCAGCCCTATGTGTGGAGTCATCCAGCCGGAAAGTTTACCCCAAAAAGGCACCTTTCAGCTCGATCGCGCCGTTGAACTTTAAAACTTTATCTAGGCCACTTTCACTCTCTTAGCTTCTTCGCCCCCCCCAGCGTGCGTCATCATTCTCACCGGCCTTAAGCACGCTGTTTTGCTAGCTCCGACACAACTCAGCGCCATAGATGACCTGTTCAAATTTTAGCGATTCTGGAGGTCAGGCGCACTGTGACGACTGTTACCTAGTGGAATAAAACTGTGACGTGTTGAAGCCATGGACTTGGTCATTGTTTCTTGGGCTTCAAAGACAGACCAGTAAGAGGCTAATCAGACTAAGACATGCAAGATCGCAAGGTCTATGCTCTACAATTCCAATCAGGCCAACTGCGCCCAACACAGTCTTGAATAAGGATCAAAGAGTCATCATGCATGACCCGACTCCCATTTAAACACCACGAACCACGGGAAGGATAGCTCAACGTTGGACCTAGAACCAGAAATGCCACCCATTCTATTAGGTTCTTCAGTTTCTTCTATTTACAATCATCGCAAGTCTACCTGGCATTTCTACCTGACAGCTTCACGATTATCGCACCGGCCTTGACAATTATTATAAGTCCCAGAGTTGGATACAGTTCGGGACGATCTAACATCGATTCAATGATGCTACTCACATGCTCCATAACTTATAGGTCTTAACGGGATCAGTTAGTGATTTCAGCCAATCTGGGATGCCTCTGCTCTACCGTGCCACTTATAGAGCGGTCTGGTCTATCTCGTCAAACAGCCTCCGCTGCCATGTGCTTAAACGCCATAAGACAACCTCTGTCACGCTAAATTTCCAACATCACCCGGTCACTTTGCCTCTACGCAAGAAGTACCAAGATTAACCCTCGTCCTGATATCTACTCTCATTCAAACAGCTGCGAGCGGGAGAATCGCACGAGCACCTGGTCAACTGAGTGGTAGCGCCATAGTTTGAAGGAAGGCTTCTTGGGCGCTTGACAGAAGTAGGGCGTATGGAGCTGGGGATGAAGTATACTTCATCAGTCATCACACTCACATCTTCCTTTTGACAGCGATGAAGGGTCGGCGGCTAGAGAATAATTGGCAGACATGCTGGAGTTGCTTCAGGTGCAATAAGTATTGATGAGACCTGCGGAATTTTCAAGTAATTCTACAATTAGAGACTCAATGAAAGGGTACCTCAATGGCGAGCCTACAAAGAAGCTTGGCCTTGTTGTTCCGTCGGCGTGTTCTTTGATCTGATGCATCGGAAAATAAAGGTACGTATCAAAACAAAGGGAACCAGACAAAAATTAAGGAATGGTCTTTGTTGCAGAACACACCATGGAATTGCAGCACTGCCTGTCAAAAAAAACTTGGTCCAATGTTCTGTTCATTTTTCAGACCGGCACATAAACCCCATTACTTGCCTGTTTCTTTCCAACCTTCTTAAAGTTTTCATATTATGCAAAAGAAGTGGTACGAGGCACCTGTGGATCCCGGCCCACTCTATCGTGGATAAAGATCAGATTTGCTGGTATTGCCGGGGCCAATAGCTGTTAGCTCACTCTAGAACAAAATAAGCTTAAATACGAATAATAACGCGAATGACGATCTACAGTCTTGGTCATTCTACGCTAGAATAAGGTTTTGTCCAGCGCCTAATTAATACCTTCTTTATCCCCGGCTTCGCTTGCATCGCTTTCTCATTCGGGGCCATTAGTCACCCTCTGTGCATTTCAAGCGAGCCCCACATTGCATGTCTTTGATAGGCTTAACTCGCTTTATGAATATGCATGTTGGTTTAGTTGATGTGCAAAACACTGGCTTGTGACTCAAAATGAGGGATTTTAAAGCCCTGCCTTCTTCAAATCATCATAGAACGTCCTCTAGACTTACCTACAAATCATCATCACTCACAATGCCTGTCTGCGGCCCCTGTCACGATGCTATTTGCGAAATCTACCCTAAGGTGAGAGACATTCATCCCAAACGGGAAACTACCACGACCTACGCTCCATTCGACGCAGGCGCTGAGGTAAAATGCTGGATCTGCGTCAAACACGCCGTTTTCCTGGAGGAACACTACCCCGCAGTCTATCAGCGATGGCTTAAGCATGAACTGGTAACCACACTTCAAGTTGAATCTGCTTACCTTGAGCAAGAAGCAAAGCCAAGGACTCGCAGAAGCTCGTCTGAAGAGCCCTTGCCACCTGACAGTCGCGGTCGTCAAAACATGGAGGTCCGTCAGTTGATCATGTCTCGGAATCACAGAGGCGGCAAAGGGTCAGGTTGTCTCATAGAGGTCAAGTTTTACAGGCAAGGAGGTGAGAACGATGTCGAAGTTTCATGATTCACACTGATTCTAATCGGCTGTAGAAGTTCCAGAGACAAAGTCACATGTGGAGGGGATCGCCTCAAACCTTATAAATATTCCTCAGATCCAAGATTGGATCAGCAATTGCAGACAACTACATGCAGCATGCTGCCCTTACCTGGGTACAGCCTGGTATCCCACTCGTCTGCTAGACTTGTCCGGAAATGGAGACATGATAAATGTGATTCTCACCCAAGAAGACAGACCCATCGGACCGTATATGACACTGAGCCATCGGTGGAGCAACTATCAATATGAGAAGCTCACTTCTCAATCGCTCAGTCGGTTCAGGCGCTGTATAGATACATCTTGCCTACCACGGATATTCCAGCAAGCAATTGAGGTCACAAAGTCACTGCAGATCCGATATCTTTGGATTGACTCACTATGCATTCTGCAAGATACCGCCTGTGGGGACTGGGAGGTGGAAGCCTTGAAGATGGGCGACGTCTATGCAAATTCATATCTGAACTTATCGGCTTCATATGCGACTAGCGAGGAAAAAAACCCATCGATTTTCTCCCCTGAGCCCTGGAATCATGTCCTCCCCTCAGAACTCCATTTGCTGGATGACGAAGAACTGCGCAGTAACATCTTTGTTGATGGATACTTATGGAGTGATGAGGTCCACGAGTCACCATTGATGGAACGTGGCTGGGTCTTCCAGGAGCGATTCCTAGCACCACGCGTACTTCACTTTGGGATGCGGCAACTTGCTTGGGAATGTAACGAAGGAGGCGCACTTGAAATGTTTCCGACCGGCCTACCACCACGTTTTGAGGATAACTACAAAAAGGATGTATGTTGGCCTATCATGAAACCGATGAACGTATCCAGTTCAGAAGAGTTTTGCAGTCGCTGGCACGAGGTCGCAACTAGTTACTCGGCCTGTCACCTCACATTCAATACGGATAAGCTTGTTGCTTTTGCCGGGATTGCTAAGATAGTCCAGTCCGCAAGGAGTGATGAGTATATCGCAGGGACGTGGAAGAGCACTATCATAGCCGATCTTGCGTGGTGGGTCTATAAAGCCGACGGTGGTTTGTCTTCCGGCAATCGAGCCGCTTACTGTGCGCCCAGCTGGTCTTGGCTTTCCTCGGATAGGCAGATATGCTTCCACCCGTACCCATCAGCACACCACAAACCAGAGTACTTCTGTCGCGTCCTGAAAGCTCCGGCAAGAGAGGAAGCCGGGGTTTCGGTGCTTAGTGCAAGCGGTATTCTTGAGCTGCAAGGGATGGTTCTTCCTGTTGATTCTCTGGGATGGTTCAAGAAGGATATCACATCCTTCAAGATAGGCAATTTCCAGTTCGATAACTGTGAAGGACCAGAAAGCACCAACTTCGATTATGATGGGTCCAAAGCAGACATCAAGAGTCTTGTGTCTCAACAGCAGCTTTATATGCTTCCCCTCTACGCAACTGGGAGACTGGTGGTTGGTATTTTGGTCTCAAACCTGTTCACTAACCCAGGCTGGCGCAGAGTGGGTGCGGTAAGCATCCAGTATCAAAACATTCCACCAGAACGCCATGCTTCCCCTCCCAATGGCTGGGTAGAGATTCCTAATTCGGCTTGGGTGATCCATATTGATGGGTATAAGCTTTATAATGATATCTCTACAGCATTTCAAGCAGAGAAGGTCACTAGTATAAAGCTAGTATAAGAAGCATCATAGCCGAATTTTTAACCTTAAATGCTACCTATTATCCTTGCAATTTTTGACTGATTGCAAATTGATGATGGTCTTTAGTTGAACAAAGCCCAAAAGTGAATTGGCTGGCACCTGGTCACTTGGTTCCTTATAGAGTGTAGTTATGATAATGGAGTGCCCTCAGGAAACAATTGCAGTGACTATTCCAATTGTTAAACTGCACCTA
The DNA here is from genome assembly GCA_014884825.1 of Fusarium sp. 190-020-2. Taxonomy (NCBI): domain Eukaryota; kingdom Fungi; phylum Ascomycota; class Sordariomycetes; order Hypocreales; family Nectriaceae; genus Fusarium; species Fusarium sp. 190-020-2. The sequence goes on along the minus strand of JACTAS010000059.1, from coordinate 44,320 downwards.
AAGCCGGTCTGGCAAACTCACTTAGACATGAGTTGTTTCAAAGGCGATATGTCCTTCTCATGGTCCAACTGAAGAAATCTGGTTCCCGCTTAAACTCTAGTCCATTGGTTCGCCGAGCAAGAATTCATGAAAGGGATGAGGCAAAATCATTGTCTTCCTGAGAAAAGCAAAGGGTGCGACAGAACGCCATAACGCTACCCTCGGACTATGTCCAACTTCTTCGAATCTTCAATGGGAAGGATGTTAAGAAGAATCAAGCTTATAAAAGGAAATGAAAGCTTGGGTTGGTTATTACTTATTGACCAAAACAAGCAATAGATCCAATATTGTTCCCTGGGCAATTACTTATAAAGGAAGGCAACATTGCTCTTTGGGCCAACGACATTACACTGAAGTGATGTATCCACTGAGCATGTAATAATCTAAAAAGTACACTGATTGCTAATGGTTTCTTACTCCACCAAGCCTGATGAGTGTTATAAGTGCAGCAATATAATCTTCTATGATTCTTCTATGACTAGGATCGAGGACATGGCGTAGCCGACTTCTGCTGCGAGAACTGAGAATACTGTGTCATGGGCTTGGGTCTGGCGTTATGATTCGACACGGACTTTTATTGGTCGTTTACTTCCCTTATCTTGCTGGCTGAAGGCACTTCGGCAATACAAGGCTGTCGAACTAGATTAAGTATCGCAAAGACGTGGCTCTTGAGTGATTCACTCCGATAGCTCAGTTAATTCTGGTTGAGACTATTACTGTCCTGGTTCGCAACTTGGCTCATTGCTGTCTTTCAGTCTCTATACCTCTGAGTATATCATCTCGTCGGTATACTCTAATGGTGATTCCCGGTCCGGGATATACAGTGAGCCGGTATAGAACTAACGGAAGATGTTGTAGAAAGGAGGTACGACAACTGTCGCAAAGTCTATGTCAAAATAGTTCTTCTTCATCACTGTTGTGACAACTCTATCCATATTTGACATAAAGCTGCGGACCAAGATTTACCACTTATTTTCCTCTTACCAGATTCATCGCGTTGAGACCCGAGATCAGCAAGGAGACAGTTGGCTCCAAGTCGACAAATTCTCAAGAACCATATGAACAAAAAGATTCTAGGTACTCGCTTGCTTCCATCTCAAGGCGTATAGCCGATTTGTTCGGATATCATAATTCAAATATGATTCTAGAAGTGCCAGAGACCAACTGCAACGATGGTGATTTCGAAGATAAGAGCCGAGTTATCAAAATGATCTGGGTGACGTTACTTATATACATGAATAGATAGGTCAAGACTTGCAGGTCGTAGTGGTGATGTAGAAGAGCCAGTGAGCGAGAACGTGACAAATGAGACCCATAGAATCGATATATAGATCAAAGGTATACATTTGTATGTCTTGAGTTGGTGTTCAATTTATTCTGCAAAAGATATTTGACGTTTCTTTTGGCTTATCTAATAACCATTTACCTCTTTACTTGAAGGACGAAGTCATGGATCAAGATAGAATAGTCTCCATGTCTGAATCTGATGTTCAATGCTTAATTCATAGACCAACGCCAACCGGTCGGTCAAAAGGCACTTTTCTGCTGGCAAGTAATAACATTTTGTCTGGCCTCCATTCCAATGCTCACGATAAGTGGTGCGTCTCTCTACTCATGATCACGTTGGCATTCCTCTGACGTTCCAAAGGCTCTCCAGTATCACTACCAATGATTAACAATTACCAGGTTGGGGTTTGATTGGATCAATAATAGAAACCTGGGAGGACGCCGGGACCGAAGTTTCTGGCCCCTCAGGCCGTTTGTTGGTGTCGAGATAGGCTGAGGGGCTGTGACGGTGTCGTCGTATCCTTGTGTCTCTTGCTTTCGAGAAACTACGCTTGTTTGACAACCTCTAATGTTTTTGACTTCTCTTTGGTCATTTGGATCGAAGGAATTGGGACGGATTGAGATCGACGAAGAGGCTGACGTTCGTGCTTTCGATGGTGTTTCTTTGAACACCCACTGCTGGTTATGCGCTGGGGAGAGTCCATGGGCCAATTGCTGAAAGAGAAGATGAATTGGTATTGTCTTGCTCTCGTTGGCGATAATGTGTCTAGAAGGGTGATCTCCGTGAAGTTCGGTTGACATGATGTTGCGCGAAAACCAACTGCTTGGGGTCTTGTTTATGTCTTATTGGGTTGTCAATAGTATTCTTATCGGCCATCCTTGGTTATTCAGTTCCTTTTAGTGATTCGGATCAGAATGAAGGTGATACATACCTGTATAAACCGGGGCTATTAGAGCTCCCTGGGGTATGTTACTTTGGTTCGATGTCTCTAGCTTTCCGAGATAGCTTGCTGAACAAAACATCTCCCTCATCAAATACTTCAACTTGTATTTGATGCGTTGTTGGAGTATGAACCTGTTTGACTATTTGAGTAGAGCTGTTTGCACGATGTCAATTCATTTGCTACTATTTCAAACGCTTTGTCTCTCGAACGATGTTTTTAATCGCACAAACACGGCGCTTTATCAAATATCGTAGTGATAAGTAACAAAAGTGCCTAAAAGGTCTTAGGAGTAATTTAACCAATTGATATTTAACCAGGGCGTTGCAATTTCTCCTAAACGGTCTTAGTAACCATTCGCTCTTGTTTGCTTTTCACTGACCTGAGTACCAAACAAGAAACAAGCAGACAAGCTAGAGATATTCGCATTGAGTCACATTGGTAAACCCCCTCGCAACAGTTGATGACAATTACGAAGCATGCACAATACCAAGCAAGGGCTGTCGATTCCACCTTACTTAGACTTGTACTTTAAATTCATCGTCCGTCGACACAATTATTCAACCTCAGGTCAGGAATAAATGTATCAAACTCGACAAAGCTTATCACACTTTTGATCGATTTATAGGGACAGACATGAATCATTGATCACGTGGATAGTCACGTGTATCAAATGCGGAGATGTGAGTTCAAAAACTTGAATATCCTAGCTTGCTCATCTCCACCGCACTTGCACCAACGCAACAGAACGAATCAGCCATGGTAAACACTGCTCTTTGACAAAAATGCTGTAAGCCACACTAATAGTAATCAATAGGAAGTACATCCATTCGACCAGGAAGCCTTCGATGCAGCCGCGAAGGAGGAAAGCATTGATGAAATCAAGGGTATTGGCCAAACTATCCACTGGAACAATTGTGACCGTGCATTCCAAAAGAAATGCAAAGGAGGCGTTTGGTTAGGCATGCCTAAGGAGGGAGGGTGGGTAAATGTCCATCCGGGCTTTTCGGTTTATTTTATCAGAGGCTCGAATGGCGAGGTCAGAACGGCGGACGTGGCATAAGTTCCGTTGTTTTCGATCAAGAACTTAGCTTACAGGGACCATGCCTTTGTTTGGCGTCTATAGCCTCGTTGCCAGGTGAGAGGTACATAGTTCAGGGGAAAGGTTTCTCAATACAGCTTCACTATACACATTACAAAAGATTCCCAGCCCAATGTCCCGCACAACTATGGTATACGTTGTTGCTGCCTATTGCTTGTTTATCCTTTTCATCTAGCAGCGTTGTCTAAAGTTTCTCGTCAAGGTTGCATCTATTCAACTAGCAAAAAGCATGCCGCTTAAACTCTTCCAGTTCTTTGTTGGCATGTCCTAGAAATAGCTCACTGTTATCGGGAGTGATGACATGAGCCTTCTTCTCGCAACCCAGTGCCCAACGAGTGACCCAAAGACTCGCATCCTCTAGCTCCTCTATATCGTTTTCACTAGAAGGCCCCTCGTACAACTCCATAGAGTCTTGGCCACCTACGTCATCGTCTTGTTGCTCCGCAGGTTGACTGGGGCCAGCATCGTCTTGGCTGGGTCACTAAACCTACGGCTATTGGTGCCGCCGGTTTGAGACATACGTGTGAGCTTCTCTATAGGGACGGTGAAAGGTGGTTCCGGTGTTGCTGACGTCAAAAGGCTTCAACCCCGTCATGTTCTCAATGCAGCACATGTCGTAGTGATGTCGCAGGGCATTCTTGTTAACTTCATCGGGCAAGTATGCCTTCTTGCCACTGTAGTGGAGCAGGTAGACGCACGGCAAGGTGCGGATGCGATGGGTTTCTGGGTGGATAGAGAAATGGCGTACGTCGAAGACTATGTGAAGATGGGCCCATATCACAAGACCACTGAACTCCTTGTTTTCAGCCATGCCTTATTAATACGAAGCGGAGTGAAATAATTCAGGACGTGGAAATTATCACTCGTTGCATTCTATGCCACAAGGTAGAGGCGATGGTGTAGTTGAGGAACAATATGGTAATCCTGGGGGGCAGGGCCACTACCTAGAACTGTGATCCAAGAGGCTCCTTTGCCAGTAATGACGCATAGACGGTTGCTTTCGAAACAATCCTGTCTGAAGTCATCCAGGCTGGTGCAGGGTAAGTCACAGCCTATACAGACTCTTGCAAGACGACAGGCCTAGTCTTTCGGTGTAAGCCCGACCAATATCTTATTCAGCAGTGCCGTGATGTAATTGCCCACTTTCATTATCTGCCGGCTAAACGACAAGATTTCAAGAATACATTGAAGGTAGAGAAAAAATATGACAGGGAAGATAAAAAGGCAAGAGGACAGTAAGCACAAGAAGAAGATTTATCAACATAGATAGAGCGAAGTAGTCGTTTATATAGATATAGCTGTTCATTGAGATAGCACCAGCTGACCTAGATTGCCGCCAAGCTATTTCTCACTGATGCTCTTGCCATTGGTGCATCAGCCGTTCTGGTTGAAATTTATCTCTCCCTTGTTTTGGGGACAAAGACCAACAAATTGCACCCCGGCGTATCACGGTTTATCCTACTGGACCGACTTTTATTGCCACTGTCCCAGTGTCCCAAGTGTACGATTCGTTTATGGGATAGCTCCTAAAGTCATCAAAATGGTTGTGAACAGTGCGCGTTTGAAACCGAGATATGTTTAAAGACTTCGGGTGGAATTCCTACGTTTTTCTGATAAATTGACGCTGACTACAGAGAACCCATGCAACAAACTCATTCTCATACCATGTCGAGCCTCAACCGTGAAACGTAGCCACTTGACCATCCTTCACAGACAAGGGTCCATGTGGTTTTAATTGCCGGATTCCAGCGTCTGATTCACCTCCTCCAGCATCTGTAGTACCTGCACCTGTAACAACCGGTACTGTCGTCTATGACCTTCAGCCACTCGCCGGTCCACTCGATGGGTGGCGAGGGTCTCCATGGCTCGGATCAGCTTGTCAAAGCCTTGATTGCTCGACAAACGATATCATCTCACACAGGGAGGGAATAATGGGGTACCTGGTTGGTCCTGAGACTTGGGGCCAAAGATAGCTGGATACGTAACCTTTGCGTCCGTCATACAGTTCTCGAGTTGATTCAATAGAATCAAGATATTGTAAGAGTCGTCCTTGAATGACAACATTTTTGCTGTGAGAGTAGAGAAGGGGTTTGTGGGATGGGTATGGTGGGTAGTTGTGATTGAATTGTCATTTGGGGTTGTGGTCTTGCCTCTAGAGCGGCATGTAAGCCCCTTTATACAAATTTTCCAACCATAGAGAGATCATGTTCATACCGAACGGGGCTCTACATATATTGTCCCTGGCGTTAACATTCAACAGTGTTAAGTTGTCACTCCTTCAATGGAATGAAAGGCATACTAACGCGATGGAATGATTTAAGACTTTACAAAAAAAAGTGTGAACAATGAATCAAGCATTTGCTAAAAAGCCATACTATGAACGTGACTCAAGTTGACACTGGAGAACAAAGCGGCGTATCGTTCTTTGTTGACTCACTGCCTTTGAAGGGCAGTTAAACAGAAGTACTGCTATTGTGCTTCCTGGAACACAGCTTTGATGAGGGAAATCTTGTTAGAAGTGTCAATTAGCTGTGTTCATTACAACCTCCACTCAGCCTCGTGCGGTCGACCAATCGACCTATCATCGTGATGGGGCCGGCTCTGGGTTTCATCAACGTATCATTGCTTTTATCAACAAAAAGTCAACTTTATGCCTTGAACTGCTGGCGGGAGGCAAGAAAACTACTAACTCCTACCCCAATCGACAAAAAGACCTAGGTGAGTGTAGTATAAACTTAGCTAAATTTTGTATAGATTGGTGGACCTTTAGACTGGTCTTTTTTGGCACCTTGGTGCCCGGTCAGAAGTTTTCTTGCTCCCTGAGGACTACCTCAAAGCTGATTCACCTGAATGGCCCCGGCAGTCGAACTTGTGACACTAGTGAGTTTGCTGCCTTGTTTAACTACTTGGTCATGAATCTTTTACTTGGCGTTGACGGTTGGCGCTTGTCGAGGCGCCAAAGGATAACGCCATATAGTTTCGCGTGTCTGGGATTGGGTGCATAAGATTAGTAAATCGAGTGATCACAGAGCGGAGTTTCAAGCGATAAGAGAGAATATCTGATGAGTAGATGCATTCAATTACCTAAGAGACATCGGGAAACTATAGAGGCAGGGGGTTCGATCTGTGAATCACTGAACGCTACATAAGTCCAGATGTATCAAATTGGCAGAAAAAGGTTAAGACAGCGATAAAAATGGAACAACATGTAGTTATATATTCTTATCATCCATAAACATCCTCATCCTTTCCAATCATATAATTTCTTCCATCTCACTCCCTAGCAATAAATATCCGGGATAAGGGGATATCCTGCAAGCGTCCTCCAGTTACTCACAACAAGGGTACGTTGCAGCAGATCACCTTACGAAGCGATTATTCCCTTCACTCGCTCTCTTGAGACTTCATTTCGTACAGCCTGTGAGCCAAGTCCTGAGCATATCCACACATGGTCATGGTAGGATTCCAACTACCCGCAGTTGGGAAAAGGGCAGCTCCAGTGACATGAACATTCTCAATCCCATGAGGACGATAAAGCTCATCCACGGAACCGCCTTTATCCTTGGGCCCCATAAAACAAGTGCTTGACTCATGAACAATACCAGGGATTCGAATGGTGTCGACTGCTGGTTTCGTCCTACTCCAACCGTGAGCTGCCTCATCCCACCATTCGATACTGGATGCGTATTTATCGCCGCCTGCCATCTCTTTAATAGTATCGTAGGTTGCCTTGTCCATCACGTCCCAAGCGGTACGATCCTCGTCGCTCAAGGTGTATTGCAGGGTGACGTTGCACGTCGGGTCAGTGCCCTTGTTGAGAGTGACATGGTTCTTGGTGTTCTTCTCGTTGAACTCCCCAAGAGCCGAGCAGACTAAACAGGAGTAAATTAGCTTATAACCTCTCTTACAAAAGGACGGGCTTCACACCGAATACAACGTAGTCCTCGGAGCCTGCAAGTTGATCAAGCGTCGCCGCAGCAGCATAATCTGGACATTCGCGAGCCGCGTCCTCTGCATCGTGTTTCGGGTTCGGACTATTCACCGCCGTGACTGAGACGTGGTACTGTAGGCCGGTCTTGGGATCCTTGCCAGCCAGGTATGCAGCAGCCATTTTGAGCGTGGCTTCCTTTTTCCAGCCCTTGATGTTCTTGACAGGACATCTTGCTGAGATATGTGTGTCATAGTGGCCGGTAAGCCTCTTACCAACGGTGTCACGGTAACTCTCGAACGAGTTCAGTAGCATGGTGGCGTTGGGAATGGCTCCAGCGCAGAGGATGATCTTGGTCTTGTTGCCGGTCCATGATAAAGTGCCCTTGCTGGTTTCGATAACACGGACAAAATTATCGTCGTCGCCTTTGACCATGTTCTTCACCGCACAGTCAACCGTTATTTCTAGAGGGGCTCCCTTGTTAGCTTTGGCCAGTTGCCTCTGTTGTTCCAAGATGCCAAGAAGAGGCCCAGGGACAGAGAATTTGTTGAATCGCAGAATAGAAGTTGGGCTGCGTCGTCCGACAGCAAGCGGGGCTGACTCAGCATAGTCCGCAGTAGGAATCTTGTGAACCGAGTCTTTGAGAATGTTATCAATGGCGGTCTGTAGGCTTCCAAAGATGCCATCGTTGATCTGATTTGCGCGTGTGACATTCAAAAGCTCTTTGGCCTCTTTCCAGAATTTCTGTTTTTTTAGCAGTCTCTTTCATGGCCTTGGGAAAGTCACGCATGAGGTCCAGACTTGGCTGTGGGCTCCAGGAGGACCAAAAGGTAGATCGGCCACCGAAGAATGGACAGGAGCCGTGGCAAAACTTGAGCTCTTTTGTTTCAAAGGTCTTGCGTGAGAGGGTCCAGGGGAATGTTTCTGAAGGCCCTCCCAGAACCATCTTGAAAGGAATTGGTAGGTTCTGGAAGTGGGAAGGAAGCCAAAAGCCTGTAACTGATTGAAGCATGAGACGACTGCATTTGAAAAAAGGAACGAATAGGAAATACTTACCTCCACGCTCCAGGCAAAGAATCTTGGCACAGGGGTCGAGTTCGAGGGCCTTCTGAATGAATGCGAGAGCAGTGAAGCCTGAACCCACGACGATGTAATCAAAGTCTCCATGGGCCAGTATGTTGCTCCAAGTCTGGTCACTAAGTAGAATCAAGGTCAGCGCCGGTCTAGATATTGCAACATCCAAGTAGTGTTGCGTCATACCTCACAAAGTAGTCTAGGGCCATGACCGATGTAGAACTAGGGGCCTGTACGCCAGGCACGGGGTACCCGTAGGTGTTGGCTGGTTGAGGCTGACGATCATTGTGATCTCTGCCAACGCGGCAGTGAAAGCTAGGGATTGTTGGTCCTGGGATGGTCAGGTAGTCTGGGAGGCTTTCAGTGTTCATTATGGAAGTAGTCTCGCACGTTGGCATGTACTGTAGAAGTGAGTAAGAAGTCTGGCTCGCTCTTATGTAGCCTGTATAGTGGTTGTAGTAACTGACCTGGAGCATCCTATTTATGTTTGCATGGCATGAAATATCTTTGTGAGCTGAAAATAAAGAAGACCATATTAGAATGCCATGATGAGGTCTACAGGAAGACTGCCGACATCCTATTTTCCCGCAGCTTGATATACAGCTAATGCATCAAAATCAGAATCTGATCATAAGCTGCATCTTTAGTCTTCGGCAGTGGCCGGAATGTATTGACAGCTGGCCGCTGTTTTCAGTATGGATGAGACATGCGTGGCGGGCTGAAAGACGCGATGAGAATGTTTGAGTGAGTTGAGGGTTGCAATTGAGGTCTTACCCCGCACGTTCCGTCTACTAGCGGCGGTGCTTACCGCACATCCCGTCTTGGCAATCTAGTCAATCTAACGGCCATGTTTACGAGTTCCGCTCCTCAGCCGCACCAGATCAGGACCTGGTGGCTGAACTATCGACTGCTGAACTGAACCAGTGTCAGTATACCGTAAGCACTCTCGACTCTTTAGAACGTGGCTGTGGAGATGCCATTCACCATTGGTTAGAATATCAAACCGTGGCTAGCTGACATGCCTGTGGATTGGAGGGAGCCTCAATCCCTTGGTGGCTTGGGCCTCGACTAATCCGTCAATGCACCCGAACTTCCGCCTCCAATCATTTAGTGTCTGACCCGTGTCTCAGCACGCCACTAAGCATCGGCACTCGCAACTCGGCCGCTTTCGATATATCACACTCAGCCGCACCTGCTAGCAGACCTTCAGCACTCACACTGCAACTCTGGGCAAAGGGGACAATAGCTGAGCAGGATGGAGGCTGCGATTAGCCGGGTCATCAAGGGAGGCTATTGATCTTGGATCCTGGTGTAATATATATAGAGTTAATGTATCAGTCCTCAAGTTCTTTTCCCAGACACCGTTAAAACACAAGAAATACAACAGCAGCAGTACAGCAAACAAACAAACAAACAAACACTAAATACTGGTGTGCATCATGACTTGGCATGCCCAACTTGCACTGGTGCTGGCCTTGGTCTGCCTGGTGTCGGCCAAGTGCACCGGCATGTCGGATGACTGCTCCTCCAACCCAATCCCGCTGCGGCAATTCAACGCCCTCAACTTTCACCCTGCGACGTGCAACCTTAAGTGGAAAAACGGCTGCACCATCAAGAACAAGCACGGCCAGCTACAGCAGAAGCCTCCTCCCTTCTTACTATGCAATGCGTGGCAGCAGCCGGCCGGACTGATACCCGTCGATGCCTACACGCTCGCGATGCAGAAGAAGGACAGTGACTCCCCACAAGACTCGGCTGACTTCACGCTGCACGGCCTGTGGCCTGGGTCGGCGGGTGGCACTGGCGCCAAGAACCAGCCCTACGGCTGCCTGAACGGCGAGGAATTCGACGAGTCAATCCTCAAGACCTTTGGTGGCCTGCTGAGCTACTTCTGGCCGACGAACCCAAAGTTCAAAAACACAATGCAATGCTTCATCCTCTCCGAGTGGATGAAGCACGGCACCTGCGCAGTTATCCCCGGCGCTGATGGCAAAGCATTCCGGCTGTCTCAGGAGGCCTACTTCCGCACGGCGTTTGTGTTGGCCAATGAGTTCAATGCAAACGCGGCGCTGCGCAAGCAGCTTGAGGAACCAGGTTCGGAGGAACTAGAGCCTCTTGTCAGCCCCCGCTGCGTGCAGTGTGCGTACCTAGCAACAGTAGGCTGGAAAGGCACCGATGTACAGAGCGTACCGCGCATGTCGGGTGACTGCATTGATCAGTGCTTTGCGTGCGGTGACAGCTGGGACATATGCCCGGCAGTGCAGCTGGACAGCACTGTAGAGCTTGACCCCAGCAATGCACCAGTGGAGAATAGTGACAGTGACAGTGACAGTGGCAGTGGCAGTAACAACGACGGAATAGCAAGCTTCCCGGTGCTGGGATTTGCCATGCCAGCCTTTATGAGCAGTAACAACACCTCGCCCTGGGAAGGCACCTGGCGCTCATTTGGCGCCGAGCAGGGAGGGTCTGGCAAGTTCGAGTTTGCGCAGACCTTTACTGACAAGGTCCTGACGGTCACTACGGATAGTCCATACCCACAGACGTGTAACTACGAGCGGCGTGGCCCTAAGGAGCTGATACTGCGATGCGGTGGCAATCGCCTGGAGGGCTGCTTGGTGCAGCGGCTACCAGATATTGGCGGGCTCGAGGCGGCCTTCCTGGCCTGCAACCACACCGGAGAACCGGCGCCAGCAAGCTTCTACGCCGCCATGGACACACCTGGTTGCGGTAACTTTCTCATGTTCCGCTGTAAGGCGTCGGCGGCAGGTTGTTCCTTTTCTCCGGATGCTATCTCGGCGGCCAGCAGCAAGGCGTCCAAGTCTGAGACCAAGACCAAGTCTGCATCTCAGTCTAAATCTAAGCCTAGCCCTGTTGGCCACTCCCAGCCGGGTATTGCCGGAGCACCCACTACGCTGCTGGGCTTATGGCGTTCACTCCAGGTGTCTAGCCACTATGAAGGGGGCCTCGCGAACTGGAGTTTCACATCTGATGGCCATGCGTCGCTGAAGTGGCCAAACCACCCTGACCGCGGCGTGGAACGCTACTCAGTCTCTCACTCTAGAGAGGATCCTAGCCAGGTGCTCCTTGCTAGCACCAGTGGCACTGTAACTACCTGTCGCTTCCAGTTCCAGTACCAGCCAGTGTACTCATACGCCGTGCTCGACTGTACAGCAGGAGACAAGAAGACGCAATGGGCCATGGGTCGATGCAATCCATGCAGCGCCGAGTGTCGCTACTCATGCAGTGCTGAGAATGATAACTGCGGCGCCGGCTCGTGCGACCCCGCCAAGTCTGTCGAGACATCTTATGCTGGCGCCCTGCCCTCGCCCCGGGACGACAACGGCCATAGGTGGTGCACTCCCCAAGACCCCAGCTGCTGGCCTACCAAGACGGCCATCGACAAGCTAGAGAAGGCTCTAGACTCTACAGTGCCCCGACTTGGCGTCCAGTGGAGCAGCTACCCGACACCACAGCCAGCGCCAGTACCAACAGGCTCTATCAACAACCAGGGCTTCTACGGCCTGGGCAGCAAGGGCCTCAAGGCGCTGTACTATTACGAGGATGTCGCTGAGATGCAGCGCCCGTGCTTTAACCTCAAAGATGGCGTTACTATCTGGAACACAGCGTCCGACATGTGCAAGGCGGCACTGCACCAGAACGAGTACCGCAATTGGAACCCCTTTATCGTCGTCTTCCCTCTTAACCAGCGCCATGTGGCTGCAGCTCTTGAATTCGCCGCGCAGCATCGCTTGTGCATTGCTACTGCCGGCACAGGCCATGAGTATAACAGCCGCAACTCCTGCCCGACTGGCGGAATCCTCATCCGCACAATCCTGCTCAAGGACAAGGAGTTTATTCCCTCTTGGAACGAGGATCCGGCCTTGGCCCCAGCTGGCGCATTCCGCTTTGGCGCTGGTTCTATCTTCGCTGAGATGCATGCCTTCTCGGCCAAGTACGACCGTGTTGTGGCATCGGGCTGGTGCTCTACTGTCGGTATGGCTGGCTTCCATCTCGGCGGCGGCCACGGGCCCTTTGCACCGTCCATGGGCCTTGGCGTCGATAACGTGCTGGAGATTGAAGTTCTGCAGGTCGGCCGAAGCATCCACGGCCAGACTGTCGTGCACAGGAAGATTGCCAGTCGTCGCCATAATCCGCAGCTCTTCTGGGCCATGCGCGGTGGCGGCGGCGGTGTCTGGGGCGTCATTCTCTCTATGACGATCCGTGCTCATGCTGTGCCTGATGGAGGCCTCAGTCGCGTCTTCATGTCCCAAACTGGCACCTTTTGCCCAGGCTCGAAGAAGTTTGGCTATGAATGGCTGCGCGACATGTGGACTCGCTTCGCCGAGTGGCAGCTGAGGCTAAACCAAAAGGTCAGCACGCAGCCCGCCTTCTTTATCGACACCAGCAAGTACAAGAAGGGCAACCTCTGCACAGTCACCTGGAACTTCACCTTTGAGTACTTCTACACTGGCGGTCAGAAAGAGCAGGACTATATTCGGTTCCGCGACAGCCTCAAGGACGTGCTGCAGACGAAGTCTGTGCAGGAGAATAACTTCAAGTCGGCCTATGACTACCTCCTCTCTATGCCTCCCAACAAGTTTCAAATCGCTGTGATGAACCCGCTGGCAGCTCCACACGAGCCCTCCGATGCGGCTACCGGCTCGCAGAACTCGGTCCTTGTCTCGCGGGAAGCCGTGGAGACAAAATTCGCCTCGACTATGATGGACGTGCTGGACATCTGCGTCGAGACCCTCAAGACTCCTGATAAGACATCGCCGGATCCATCGGGTTATCGCTGCGGCTTCCACTTCATCTATACGTCGATGACAGGCAATCTGGGGAGCACCAGGCCGGGCGACACGGCCATCTCGCAAGGCTTTCGCTCGGCCCTCATGCTGTGGAATGCGCGCACCTTGACGACGAAGCAGTCGGATGACACGATCTATAAGCTTGGGCCGAACAGCTACTTCTCCGAGAGCTCGTATGTGATGCACAACTGGACGGATAGGTACTGGGGCCAGAAGACATACAAGCAGTTGCTGGCTGTAAAGAGGGCGCACGATCCGGGAAATCTCTTCTGGTGCCATCATTGTGTTGGTGATAATCCCGATGATCCATATGGGAACCCGCTGGGTGTTACGAAACCGCAGGGTGTTGCGGGTGATTCTCATAAGAAAGATGAGTTGTAGTGGTAGCGTTGTGTGCTGGCTGAGATAAGGTATTGTGTGAAGGGTTTAGCTATGCCTCTAGTAGCCGAAGAGGCGCACAGTCCAAAACACTTACTTGGATACTATATGTCAGTTAATCTAGTCACTGCAATACCCCCTAAGTCACAGTCTTTCACTACAATGTGCCATAACAATTCAATGCCATCTTCTGGACCTCGGTTTGGTGGCTAATACTCTCTGCCTGTGTCTCCCATCCTGACACACTTTATCATTGGTACCTTGAGCTTCTATGTCGCTCGCCTGATTTGACCTCTTCTCTGACAACTACCAACGATGCAAAATACCAGTTCCGTCCGAATGAACATAAAAGTTGGCACTTGTAAGCTTTGAATTCTTGTGCTACGGATTGGTGGAGTTACCAACGTAGCGCGCTAGGACCTCTGCGGTAGGGTCAGTTGTCACATTTTGAGTCTTACAGCATCGCCGACCAAGTCTAGTCGGTAATAGGCTTCTCACGCTGTCAAGTTGGCGAGTTGATAAGTGATGGGAACAGGCGCTGAGTTCAAATGGCGAGGCGTATCAGGGGCTGTAGGCGATCATCTAGATAGAGGTCTGCCAGGTGATGTCACTCCAGCGGAAATGACCTTGTTGACTGCCGCCGCACCGAATGACATGTGGCGCAGAGACTCTTCGAGGGTCTTTGGTCTACGTGGAGATGAGAGCAGGGTTGTTGGGGATGTTTAGAGTGGAGTTGAGGGTTACTAGAAGTGACTTGGTGCCATGGGAAGAGCAGGAGTAGCTGGTGTGACAGGTGTTCTGAAGCTCTGACGGGCTGGGCGAAGAGGTGTCTCCAAGACGAGCTGTTCCCGTTCACGACGTGGAGGCGGAGGTGTGGGCTCAGGTTTAGGCTGTTGATACCAAGCACGAGGCTACGTCTTAACATTATACGGCTCTGATATCATCAGCATCACAGCTCAATCCCCTCACTAAAACAATTCAACTCACTGCGCTACTCCCTGCGAATATTGTAATCGTACTTTATGTCAAATGCACTTAGTTTCCAGAGATTCTGAACGAGGTCTTGATTCTCCCCGATGTTGTTGCTGAGGTAGCCGGGCTTGGATGTCGGTGCAGAGCTTCAGACGCCATTACTCGGGGGCGCGGGAGCGTTGGTAGTTGGACCGTACGGGGATGCCTATCATCCCACCCATGCCCAGCTTGGATCGCGCTCGTCTCGGCCAAGGGCTCGTATGGCCAAGGTACATCTTGGAAAACGTCTTTCAATGCGCTGTACGGGAAGATAAGAGCGTCCGGCTTTGCGATGGGAGTCGTCATCTAACATTTGTGGAGGGTTCTTGTGCGCGTGTCTAAGCGAGGGCAACGCGACCAAGAAATCAATAGTGGGGTGATGGACTGGGCCATGTTACCGGTTTCGGCTCATGGTGAAATGGCTCGGCAGAGGACGGGACTAGCCTCCCCAAGATCATCTTCGTTTGTCTAAGCTCCAACGTTTCTGTGCATTTGTTGAGTTGGTCGGGTCATGTTTGTCCAGCAGAGGTGCATGAAAGGTACTGAGTTGTAACTATCCCCGCCTCTGTATAGAGAGCGATTACACTTATGCATGCTTCCTTAACCCCCCAAAAAGTGCCATGATGGCCAAAGCAGGATTTCAATTCAGTCCAAAGAGGATTATCTGTCCAGGGTTATCCAGGTGGATTTTATGTTACATCTTCCCCTGTTCTGCAGGAACAGGTTGATTCTGTCGTGTCGCTTTTGAGAACGAAGATCCAAGTTCGCCACCCTGTTCGCACTAGCCCGGCTTATATCGTTCCTCATTGCTAGTTTTATCCCTTTTAGACTCACTGGACGTAGAACAAGAGCGTATTGCCTCGATTTCCTGCTGTTGTCATGTATGAATTCCATCCATGGAACTAAAGGAAAGTTCATGAATTCTCTACTATATCTACTTTTCGATTCTGTTGTTCTCTGCTCTGTCAGCCACTGCTCTGTATTTTTGTGTGGAGCGGATCTTAGCCACACGTCTCGCCCCTCTCATCATATCCTCCGTCTTGCCCCCCCGGTCTTGATACATTTCTCTCCACCATTTCGTTGCTCACACATTCGATGCCTTTCGCCTTCAAGGTCCGAGGGCCGCCCTGAGCAAAGCGTTCTTCATCGCTTTACCTTTCACAACTCATTTCTCGGTCGCCTAGCCATCGCGCCTCGACTTGACAGCACAAACTGTCCTCCCTCAGAAACAACCACTGACACATCTCTTATCTTTCTGTGCCCGTTCGTGACCCCTAGACTAGCAACGACTTCATACTCGCTCTCATATTTGACGTGTTTGTCAATTCATACGCCCTTGTTTGCAAGCGCCCCATTTGCGCGTTTGCACCACCACGCAACAATGGGAAGCGAACGCGAAACCTCTGGAGATGACTCGGAGCGTTCTCACGCTGGTCCTCAAAATGATCAGAGTGTCTCCCATCTTGCTGACTCTTCGAACTCCATCTCTCTTGAGATGCTTGAGCATCATCATCTTTGGGAAACTGGCCACGAAGTCCCTGAGCATAAAGACTTTCATCTCGAACCCTCTCGCTTCCAAAAGGTTCATCCCCAACTTGAGCGACTATTCAAACGCTTCGAGTACGACCCGTCCAAAGCCATTCTCACTGTGATTATGCCCAAGCGTCTTCACGCCGATACCGTCTCGGAGATTCTGCGCGAGATGGCCAACATCATTGATCGCGCCAGAGCCACAAACCAGAATTCGCAAGTCGCCGCCATCATCAACAAATGCCACGTCTCAATCAAGCGGGATCAGGACTTCGACATTCACAGTCCTGATACCAACAGACAAGATGTCATCTCCAAGGTCCTTGACTTGCAGATCAAGCACACTTGGGCAACGTTCCCAGGACTTGTAATTGAGGTTGCATACTCCCAAACCGCCGTGCACTCAAGGAGAGAGCTCTTTGGCTGCTCTCGAATGCCAAGGGTAGTATCAAAGTCGTCATCGGAATCAAACTCGCATACAAGGACGAGACCGAGTCATTTGTCGCCGTTTAGCGAACCAAGACAAGCTCTAAGGTCCATGGAGAGTTTATCGTGCAGCTCGATCTTAAAAAGACCGTAAGCGAGTTACTCATCCTGGCTTGTCCAACCGAACTGACAAAAACGTGGACAGGTCTTCCACCGCAAGAACAGCTCCGTTCTCAGCCAAGACAGCATTCACTTCAATCTTACAGACTTTGCATGGGACGCCACATTCAAGGACTGGCCAGTCATATAAATGGAGCTTCCTCTCCGTCGGCTTGAGAGCATCGTCGAGCGTGTCATGACGCAGTACAATGGCGACCATGAGACCAACGGTCATGCTCCTGGCGCTCCTGCACTTAGAATCTCCCCGAGTAGTTCAGAGACTGGGTTTAGCAGCGATGGCGACTCTACAGGCGACTATCCTCTTGGGTATTGAGATCGATACAAGTATCTTTACGATTTGATGTTAGGTTTGTGGTTCAGGTGCGAGGTTTAGTTGACAGGAAAGGGATAGCCTAGATATTGCGACGAATCTGGATCTCCAGATCGATGCCCTTCCTCGTCACAGATGAGTGAATGGTTTGGTGCATTCTGAGTGTCATGTTGTTGTTGGTGTTGCTGGAATAATGCTAGTGAAGATAGCCAAGCTGAAGAATGAGATATGGATTCTCCGAGACAGTTAATAACGGATTCATTGCCCCCCGCCTGAAAGCTTGTTAGTGATGCTCACCTATGTCCTATTGTACAGGCTCTGCTCTATTGTGCATGCTCTGTTCTCCACTCTCATCAAAAGAACTACATGTTCAAACCAGCAGCCACCATATCACATTGTTCACTGACCGGCATGTGTATACTGTTTACTGCCTTGACGCATGTTTCGCGACTCGGAGTTCCAAGGGCGCGTTTTTCTCGTTGGCAAGCGGACACTGTCAGCCCTGAAGCTGCCCTGCGGTGTCGAGTCCGCTCCCCCCCGAGCGCTATGACTACAGCTGACCTTCAGGGCCCACTTCACGTTTCTCAACCTACAATCTCACTCACCATCCTCATACTCATCAGACTCGCTCTCCCATCGTCCTTCCTCACTTTATCTACCTCTTCCCCGAGAGCGAAATTGTCATCCATAAACTGCGGCCTAACTTGACGATCAAAAAGAGTCGCAGCAGCTATTGACACAATACATAGCGGTCTTGCCTAGTAAGCATCACACTCTCTCTATCTCCCTCTCCGGTTTATTCTCTCCTCCATTTACCCTCAACCATCAACGCGAATCCTATAACGTTTTGCCACCTCCATCCCTGCCCTCCCGGCCCGCGTTTGCAAAAGTCAATCTTTTGTCCTGAGCTGATCAATCGCGACAAGAACAACAGGTAAAACGACTCTGCGTCAATGATGGCGAGTCAAAAGTCCCTCGCGGGAGATGGCTCTCCGACTTTCCCTTCTTCTTCATCACGGCGCACTCTTTGCAACGACCTTCCGGAAGACTTAATCGAATACCATCGACGTTACTCAAAGGCAAAGGACATCATTCCCGCTGTTTCATCCGTCAGCTTGGATCTTGCTTGCTACTAAGCCAACCAAGGTCGACTCCAACAGCTTTTTCGAAAGTTCGACTTCTACCCCGTTGCCGGTAAAATCGTCATCTGGATGTCTTCATTGAGACACAGCCAGTTTGCTAGGCGCGTCGAAGGAAACATAGAGAGGCGGTTTGGGGTCTTCTACGGCGCCTTGCCCGGTCGCTTCACCGCTCAGGGTGATAGTAACCTCAAGTTAAAGGACGAGTCTGAACTCCAACCCGACGGGTCATTTTGGTACTGCGGCGACGACGGCTATGGCAAGCGGCCAAGCCTCGTAATCGAAGTTGCCAATTCTCAAAGCTCTGAAAGCCTGATTAGCAAGGCCAAGAAGTTGCTCACCATGACCCGCGGTCACGTCAAGACTGTCGTATGCTTTAACATTCAGTACGACAAGAAGCCTTTTCAAGCCTCCACCGTGTCTGTCTAGAAGGCAGATCGCGGTACGTCAGGCAGGCTTGAGGCCTACTGCAGCATGAAACCAACAGTAAGTCCTGATCATCCTCCAACATTGTGGGCTCGCGGACTAACGTGCCTAGGTCTTCCAATCGAAGGATGGCCAGCCTGAAAACATGCAAATGACATTGCAGTGGTCCCTCCGTGAGATGGCACCCAAGAACATGGACACCAGTAGCTGGCCTGATGGTCTCATCAGTATCCCCTTCTCCCAACTCTCGGAGCTTCTCACAAAAGCTATCGAGTCTGAGGAGCTGCAGGATGGGTCAGTCAGCAGCGACAGTGATGACGACGAAGAGAGCAGCGCCGAGGATGACGAGAATGGTAATGACAGCAGCGGTGATGATTACAAGGACGAATAGTTAAGCGACTGCTATGATTTGATGCATGAATTTCTCTGTCAGTGGAGGTTTTTGATGTAAAAAAGCCTGGTGGCGATGAGAAAAGCCGTTCATTTCTGTTCCTGTACCGCACAGTAGGATAGGTCAATGTAGGGCTGGGCACTATCTTAGATATGTCCCTTCAATGAGAGCTTCGATTGATTTTTTGCTAATGGACTGTTGTGTCACTCTGAAGTTGCTAGGGAGTATTGAGACCTGCACTTGAAGATCCTGTATGACCAGGTACTGATTGTACTATGAAGTGGCACCGCTACGTCTTGGTCAGTTTGTGGCCTTCTAAAGTGTGTCCCTCCCCGAGATGATGCACAGGTTATTGGATTATGCGGCTCATAGTGAAGACTGTAGTAAAGTTTGCTTTGCTGGAAACACCACCCCCTCACCTCGTGTCATGACTGCCGGACACATAACCACTCCCCTTGGAGCTCTGCTACTATTAGGTTATTCAGTGGCTAGCTCCCCAGTCTCTTTAGTGAGCTATTGTTGACAAGAAATCCCCGTGCCCGTCATCCAATGGTTCCTTAACTTGGGGAATCGTTAGATTCCGTCGTCCTCGCCTATTCCAACGTCGCTGGCATACGATCCAGTACCAAGGACGATATTTCGCCCAACACTAAGGGTGTGACAGAAGGGTAGCTCCCCAAAACTTGAATGTCTATGTTCTGTCGTTGAACATTGACATCTATAAGATCTATCCAAGTTCGTGGTTGCAGACAATTATTGATGCCGTTTTGCTGGTCGTCAACATTCGGGATCGTCAACAACAATCAGCCCGTCCTCAGAACATATTTGCCAAGGCTAGAGGGCCAAGTGGCAAGTATAGTCATTGAACTAGTATTTGATGAGGTTTAAGGCTGCGGTGGTCAACCTGATCTTTTTCCGGTGCCAACTCGTCATGTTCTGATACGCGCTGACACTCATGTCACTAGATGGTAAAGCGAGATCTCGATAGTATCCATGAACCTTTTGATGGCTGTAGGACGTGGTGCATACTTGCCAGCATTTAGAACTCGCACAGCTCATCTTGTTGACTACCTTTCACATCATTCGACACAGGAGATGCAGGAAAGTCACTGAGTTGGTGAAGAGAAAAGTGGTCATCTGGACTTGTAGCCGAATTTTACCCTGCTCTGAAAAGGTAATTGTTAAAAGCTATTGATCAAGACCCCAGTACCTGACTTGGCGCGTACCGCCTCATCGTGTCACTAATGAAGCCCTACACTGCACCATTGCTAATATGGTCTTGAATAGCTCACGGGGTATGGATTCGTCTAGTGGCCAGTCCTTTCACGAGTCACAGACGAAGCGAATTTCATACAGACAAGATCAAGAAACTTGACTGCTTGATGGGCAAGGTCACTGCCTCGTCATAGCGCATACGATAAGACTGTTCTTGAGACCGAGATCAACAAGACCAGTATTCAAGTCGATCCCGACAGCATCGACCCTCCATTGAGGATGCCGTCGAGCTTTGTCAAAAGACCTTCGTTGTCAGCTTTATGGATCGTCGTATATGCTTCCTCGCAAGATTATTTCCAAGGTACCTATTTGTGAACTTGCCTGGTGCGGACCTTGACGACTGTCAGTATCTGGTGCGATGCCTGCCGCTCGCAATAACAGTCTATGGACGAAATTGACACACCAAAAATGCCTGCAAGAACCACCGCCTGTTCGTCGAGGACGTCAAATGCACGAAATTCTACCGCATCTCGCACCTCACCAGCTGCTCCTAGGCAACAGAGAACAGGATGAATACCAAAGCTTGGACCATTCATAAAATTCAACAAAACTCATCCTAAAGTTAGTCTAATCTTGTCATAAAAATTACAAAACTTATCATAAGCTTAGTTTAGTCTTTTCATAAGAATTCATAGACTTTCATACTAGTTTAGCCTCTATGAGTGGAATGTTTGGAATGACGGTTCTCGTCGTCAGAGTGATGCGCGGTTGGAAGGCAGCGCCTTTATAACTGGTGCCGGTGTCAGAGGTGACGTTCGAATCGCTGAGCAATGAGATGCGATGATTCACGCCCAGAGGTTGGTATATAGGCTGATGATGGCGGCAACAAGGGAGTGGTAAGACAAAGGCGGCATGACGTGCGAGGCGATGTCTTGGATGACATTTACAGGGATAAGCGCCGAGTCGCAGTGTCATTCATGGTCGGGAGCTGCCAACTTCATGTGGTAGACTTAAACATGCCCTCCAGTAGCTGTTCCTGACCACTGCCACCATGGCCTAGCTGGTCTGGATAGGTCGAACTATGAACCTATGAAATGTGACCGACTACTTGGCATTGAGTAGTAGTTCCGACAAGTTGGGTCGTGGCATGTTTCAGCAACACAAGAGGGTCCATTGTAAGAATACGACTCCCTACTGACTGCATGAAACCAATCATGGCTTGGCAGTCCTAAGCATTCAGGTTCTCCTGGGAACATCCGCACGCCGAACCGTATGCTTCGCTGGTAGTAAAACCTGATACAAGAAGGAATTTTCTTCGGACTGCCACGGAAACAGGGTCCAGCTGTAATCATTACATGGCTGTCTGTCAAATTTTGGTGACGCATAGACGAGTGCCATGGATACGGGTAAGTGACTTTGACTGGATTATCTCGGGATAAGGCATCAGTGGAGACATCCTCAAGGAGCAGGCTACCCATTTCGGGTAGTAATCCGGACATACGTTCTAGTGCAAAGTATCGTCCACCTCTCTTTCGGGCTAACTAGATAGCTTGTTGTATAAGTTTGAGTGGGAGGATTGTTGTCCTCTCTCTATATATACTGCCATAGGGAATACCGTCGAGCTTTTGCGCTGGAACCAGGTTCGAATCCGAATGACCTGAAAAGGTAAGAAACATCAAGCCTCCCCCTGACGCATATGTGATCAAGAGGACCTTCGGCCTGCCAACTCCGTGGTTACAAGGTGTACTGTGGCTCGGATGTTTGCATGTCGTGATCTCGCTCTTTCTTTCTGCTTTGAAGGCTGAGGCAGCGCCTGCAACAAAGTATTTGACATCATCCCCGCGAAGCACCTTATGTTCACATAGCCGAATATAACCTTTCCTGGCGATACATACTTGCTGGCCGGCTGAAAAGTATAAAGAAGGGTGATCAACTTTACAAGCAGTGCAAAACTTCCAATCTAGTGGATGCCGGGGTGCAAATTTGCATTTGACCGAGACGCCGCAGCTCTGTCTGACATCTAGGCCTTTCTGACACGTGGAGCATAGCTTTTCTTTTCTGATAAGGTCGCCGAGTCCTTCTGAGCAGATACCTGCCCTGTTGATCTTGTCGCCGAAGCAATACCTTTCTCTAGAAGAGCTGCCATCGAGATTGTCTGTAACTGTAGATGTGTTCTCTCTGCGTGCCCAAATTTCGGAAGAACTCAGGCACCGTTCGCAGCAATCCTTGTTTGAGAAGACGTGAGAATCGAAAGTCTTGTCTTGAGTCAATCGTCTAAACCGTTGAGAGATTTGACAAAGGACGAAGAAGGCGAATATGGATGGCTTATCGGTCCCTTTGTAGATATCGTTAATGATGAGCTTGTCGATTTCATCCGGCAGGATGTTTAGCCCGATATTCCTAGCAGTGCCATTTCTGTGGATTGCTTTACTAATCTTAGCTGCTGCTACAAGAGCATGGACAGATATCACTTACCTGCCGGTTTGGCATTTGCTTTAAACCGGCTGAAGATTTTCCGAAGCCATCCTAGAAGAATTAAAAGCAGATGCATGGTGAAGATTACCAGCTCTCTGCTGGTATTTGCACTGGTATGGGGCATAGTAAATAGAGATCGATAGACGAGAGGAATCTTTTTCTGATTGGCGGATCAAAGCATGCCTTTTTGTACGCGGAGCTCATAGAGTTCAAGTTCACGACTTACGTAAACCTTCAATACCAACTGAAAGTTTGAGCCATGTGGAATGAACCTATCGTGGGGCTTTTGAGGCTGAGGGGTAAGAATAAGCTTCAACTCTTGTCACAGAGGTAGATGACATGTGTCGCGAAGGCATACAGACTCCGTTGGCGTTGCAGTCACAAAGTAAGATTCATCAGCTTGGTAGCTGTTGCATGGAGAATCAGTATCTGGCAATGTCCTTGGAGTCTGGCCATATTGGGTTGAGGGATGGCGAGAGCCATATTCCAAAATGCTCGAGCACTTCTAAGCTCGATATGAGCCTGATATACTGACGGAAATACCAGATCATTCGCGGCCATTGATTGTCGAAGGATCGCTATAGGCTACCTACCAGGCGAGGCAAGGTAAGCAAACTTTTAACCTCGGGCGCAAGGTTTAGGTACCTCCACGCCGAGTTTATAGTTACATTTAGTCATTGGCTACAGAGCTGTTAATAACATGTCTAAAATTGTTCTGTGCGTAAGGAAGCTTATTTATTTTGACTTCCGCATTGTCTTCAAGTTTCATTGGCTTCCATGAAACTCTCGCTTAACTGACCTTGGCTCAAACCCTTATTCAGTGTTGAGATTTTAACTCTTGTTGAAGATGTATTAGGCTCAAGCTTCTTCTGAGCCGTCAACCTTTACCCCCTAACAAGAGTGTCTACTCTACGCGCGGCTTTCTTCATTCAGGTTCTTTTATGGGGATCCGCAGCCCGTTTTGTACTAAGTGATTTCAGTGACTTGATGAATGTGAATAGATTGCCTAGCTGAAACCTGGCTGGATGGTCTGTTTACGACTTTTCTTTCATCGTGATTTGAGTAAGACCACGGAGTAAGAAAAAGGCATCAATAGCCGCAGCATGATATGGACCAGGGTCTGGAAATAACATGCAGCCTTCAACTGCAACGGAGTACCAACTCATGCTAGCAACTTTGAAATTAAAGGTGTATTGAATTTGAGAGACATCAAGCATTCCAGAAGATGGTCAAATCACAGCTAACCCAAATCAACCTTGTCTAATTCGGTTCTATAAACATTATTCGGTTCTTTTCTGGATGTTTTCGGGTTCAATCTATTAAGATGTATTATCTGCAAGCCTACAAGCTTGGCTTTCTTGTGATCGAAAGCCTTCGGACATGGCGCCTCAAAAACAAGCTCTTTATGCACGAATTTACCTTGCTTGTAGCTGCCGCCAACCCTCACTAGTTACAGGCGAACGCAATTTAGTAGCAGCAGGTCAACGAGTAAAAGCAGAGCAACCATCCAACACATTGGTTAAGAGGCCATGAACGATATGGGGATGCATTCGTACAATAGCCACCCAGATGGGCACATCACAACAGCGTATAACTATATGGAGACCTGATTTGAGCATGTTACCCTGAAAAGCGATGGGTGAATGGAGTTTGACTTAACGAAATTACGGATTGCAAGCCGTTTCTTCAAGTATTTGATAGCATGGCTTGATCTCATTACAACCCATGCTTTTGCTTACCAGCTCAAAGGCCCATCGCTCCACTTGGTCAACAATTTCAGACGTGGCGTTGCCGACAGTCTCATTGCGGCTTTTCTTCCATCTTCACTACTCGAGCATCTTATTCCACATGCGTGTGCGGTCGATTGCCGGCTACTATTTGCACTGAGAGCCTACTTTCCTTTCTGGTATGAGAGCTCCAATCTCTGCAAAGTAGGATCACAACGTGGGCATCGCGTCCATAGAGTCTGCCATGCTCGCCCTGCACCGACGGCATTATACAATCTCGGGGCTCGCAGCGGTCTGCAACGCGAGCCGAGTATCCGTGTTGACATTCTTTACCTTTCTACTACTTGTGGGTAGGGTGAAGGGAACCATGAAGAAGAGTCTCATCGCCGGAATTGGGATAACTAATCTCTCCAGTGGAGTTCATAGTTTTACTGACAAGGGCCATTGTCTGGCTTCTGTGTGAGTATATGTAAGGTAAAGAGAATCTTTCACCCTTTCCGTGACATGCACAATAGCGATGATTTGATACTGTTCTATCATATGACCTGTTCTGGAGACCACTTTAAGGTTTCGTTTCCGTTCCTTTAATGGCAACCAAGATGCTGGTCACCGGCACCAAATTGTGAATACAGCATATAGCAGCGAAACACCTATACACTCTACAAGTTCGCAAAGAATCCGCAAAGGTCTCCGTGTCGCAGAAGCGTCTATTCTTTCAGTCATGTGGTTATCTAGCCTGGAAGACCTGAAATACCCTGTAAGCATCATGACGCAGCACAGTGAGATATTGACCCGAGAGACAAGCTATGCATTTCAGTGATGATGACACAATGCAAGGCCAGTTAAAAAGGAGTTCCTGTCAACTCATTGAGCACCACTTGAAATAGTAAAACCTTCACACAGGGCCATTAACTAGCCCGCGTATCTTCATCTCCCGAATAAAAGCATAATGCCAATTCTTATAAATCCAAACTTTATCTCGCACCACCATCAAGGTGATCCTAAAGTTGCGTAACACCAGGCCAATTCCATGTCAGAGAGGTCTGGTTCTGGGCATAGGGAAATAACTTGCTGTTGATATGGTTAGGTCTTGTACAAGTGATTGCTTGGCGAAACTGCCACGTCAAGCTGCAGGGAAATAAACATAATAAAGGCAATATCGTTCTTACTTCCTTAACCCGTTCGCCGCATTTTTTCCGCCATTGTTACCAGCTAATTGGCTTTTCATTTCACTTGCGTTTAACGACGATAGACCTTATACAAACACATTATTCCCAGGCGAAAACCGCAACTAAGGCTGCACGAGACTATGCTCTTTAAGGATACTGGAACTTCGACTTTACCAACTTATTCGCCGCACGTATTAATTAACTAAATAGATTCTATTGTCTTTATGATAACATTATAGTAATAACCTAATGCCACTTAGTGTAAAATATCCACTGGCGCACTTACAAATACATCTGGCATCCCAATAGGTTAATTAATAAGACCGTTATTATAATAAAGCAGTATTAGCATACTTCCGATAGGACTCAGTCCCCTGGGTATGTATATCTAAGTGGAAGAGATGTACATCATGACCCCCTTGACTGTGGCCGTATGAACTTAAGAGACCGAGTATATTGGCCGAAGTGCTATTGAACGCATGCAATATGATCAACGCCGGCTACAACTGCAATAGGCATCAAAATCTACACTGGAAAACATAATCGTCCTATTATCTAGAAGGACCCAGGCAACATCACGCCATAACTCGTGTTTCGTCATGGTCATAAAGTCTTTGTCAGTGTGAAAGCACCAAAACAGGATGCTTTGGGATCGAAACTGACACTGAATGGGGTGCTATTCTATTGAGCTACGTAGTAAATTTCGAAATATCGATGCGGTCTTGCATCTAACCCTCGCTTCCATTCTGAGGGATGCACAATGGTTTACCAGTGGATAGACATTGCTTTATCGTCCTCTGCCTCATCAGGAAGGTGTTTTAATCTTTGTAGAAGGTCTCCGATGCTTATGGCACATCTTGAAAATAAGCCAAGGGTTTCAGTAACTCCAAGCCGCCAAGAATAACCACGGTTGTGTATCAAGCGGTTTCTTTAAGACTCAAAAATTATTTCATTGCACTGAGTGAGATGCCACACGTATGTGTAGTCCGGTCTTCTGACGCTAACGGAGTACTGAAAGCAATAAGCCCAAGAGGCTTCATGCTCCCTACGGCTTCAGGGCCAAGGAGTCAACACCCAATGGGCGGGTTAGTATGTGGATGCGAATCACCTGATACAGTCATAAGAGTAACACTGATGACACAGTGGAACCACATCATTCCATACTGTTACTGGGATGAAGGGCCAGTCACCAATGGATAATTGGGACATGCAGAACAGCAAGAATGGTAAGAATATTATTGCCTTTAACACTCAAGATACTTGATGGCCTATCCCAAAGCGAAAGAAGAAAGATTGACACGTATGGGAAATGTACTAAATGATGTCACTGGGCAGCTCACAAACAGGATTGAGATATAGTCAAATCTCATTTTTTGGTGAATTTCTCCACGTTCTCATGCCCTTGATCCACAACATATATCACAGCTGCTTGAGTTGTGACCCCCTCCACGGACTCCTCGTTTTGATAGCGACTGGTCACTGATTAAGTTGTACTCTATTTATCCACCTGCTGTCATTTTTTTGTAGTCGGTGGTGGTTAATGCTGGCCCGAAAGTGGAGAGGCTTAATTAGTCTTGATGAATTTTGACGTGATGAACTTTGACGTGATGAACTTTGACGTGATAAACTTTGACGTGATGAACTTTGACTGAATTTAAACACGGTCATTTGTGAATTTCGTTTGACCCCTCTGACTCGATATCTTGTCTTTTCTCGGTAATAAGACAGGAGTTAGCTAACTACTCTTGTGAATTTGGATCTTCGGTACGTGACTTCAGATCTCGGATCCATGTGCTCTGCTCATGTCAACGCTCTAGGGGACCAGACGCCCCCTACTTATACCGCGACCGGACCAGACTTTGGGAATAAGTAGTTAATTGTCTGCATGCTGTATTAAATCGATGCTGTCATATCGCTCTAGATGGCCCCAGCCTACACACCAGCCTTGCGAAATTCAACACTAACCAGCTCGATATCACTTCCATTTCCCTTTTTATCACTCAACTCTGCCGCAATCTCACAAGAATGAGACCCAGACCATGAACCATTTCGACAATCACCGTCAAGAACCGACCCCTCGATTACCTCTTCAAATCCGCTCTGGGCTGTCCGACGTATGACATGACCGGATTTAGAAGGACGTCCTGATTCCTGGATGTTATAGTTGACTCCTTTCCTATGAAGATATGGTCGGAGAGCCGGTATGCAGCAGATGACAAGACCGATATAGACATCGAGGGAACACCAGAGTTCTGATAAGAAGTTAGACTATGTTTCCCGATGCGATCGGGAATACACTTGCCGATTATTGTGAAGGATCGGAAGTCTTGGCTATCGCCGAGCTGGATGGTTAAGAAGCGTGTGAGAGAAAACGCTATGTCGATAATGCCCAACAGAAAGATGCAGTAGACACTGACTTTAACCTTTCTACGCATGTTAAGATTATGGATGATAAAGAATGGAAGACCGAAAACTAAAACACTGTTAGCTTTATACCATGTCAAAGGTAACAGCTGAACTTTCGAGCAAGGCTTCCAACAAAATGCAATACCCAGTTGATTTGGAAGAGGAGAAGTATGGTAGAAATTTTACACGCTTCCTCAGGTTTCGAGACCGACCTAACACTAGTATTAGAAAGAGAACTTTGAAGATTATTGTCGTGAAATACCAGTTCCTTTGAATCGGGTAGCAGAGAAATAGTTGAAGAGAAATGGTAACAATGTAGGCGCAGATGCAATACACGATCACGATCCAGACTATGAGTCTTCTTATGACCATGAATGGAGGAAATAGCTGTAGATATATAACAAGAAGGGATGCCTTGCAAAGATAAAAAGTAGTGTAAAATGGGAAAGGATTGGCCCAATTATACTACGATACCCCGTCAGCTTAATCTCCGTCGTCAATAATTACAGCACTTACCTTTCGGACTCTGATCGACTGTTCTAATGGAGCATCCCAATTAGACAGTGTATAGTTGATCCCGGGATGCAAAACACCCTCTTTTGCATAAAGTATATCGAAGAAGCCGGTGATAAATGCTGTGCACCATGCGGATATGCGTAGCCAGTCAGCTGTGACGAGCCGCTGCTTTTGTATTGCTAGTCGTAGATATATTCGGGCGCCGATGATTATCGCGGATAACGAGATGAGGACATAGATAACGGTCTGAGCGTATTGTTGTTAGACATTGATGGTCTGGATAACTGGGCAAGGTCAATGGTATCACGTACCAACACAACAACCCCGGACGGTCCAGCAGGCATTTTGGCGACACATGGGTTCACGTTACAACTCAATCTCGTAGGGACGTAGGCCCTGTTGCGAACATGAGGGACGAAAAGCACTTAAGCAAAAGAAACAACCACGCTATTCCACAAACGTTAAACAGACACGCCACCGAGCTTGATGCAACCCCATACCAAAGGGCAAGAGACTTGGTTTGGTGGCTAACCAGCGCATAATGGTGTACGCCAGTTTCGTGTGCCTCTTTCTCCAGGCCACAGATGCTGTGTGGGTGGTCAAAAGCAAATTACCATGCACACCTGCGCTTTGACGGTGGATGCAAGCTTCGGGAATAGACTCGGCACTAACATGTTTCTTGGGCTGTAGAATCGCGATAGAGTTTACGCTATACTCTTCGATCGCTCAAGATCAGCCACGGGCGATCAATCTTGTCCAGATTCAGGGAGAAGTGGAGGCAAAGAAGCATTTTGCGGACGGGCCGAGACTTGGGGGACGGGGGATCGTGATGTAGTTCTTGGAGGGACATGAATCGCGAGTGCAGCCACGATTGGAAATCACAACGAGTCGGGCATGCTGTGATCCTGTAAGAGCAGATATCTAGGTACAGACTGAATGATATCGTTGCTTTCTACGTTGAATAAATGCCTTTGACAGATATGCGCATAGTATTGAGCACTTGCAGCTTCCTCTTCCCACAACAAGCTTGTGTATCAAATGTGTCCCCACACAGTGTGATTTAATTTCGTAGTAGACACTGTGTACATCAAGATCGAGCTTTGTAGACCTGCAGAGTAAGCTTTGGCCGTGGTCAGAGTAAGCACAATTAGAGTCATAATATGCCCCTGCCGCAACGAATCTGTTTTACAATTACTTCACTTGAAGCTATCGAGGCCTACAAAACGACTGCTCGAACAACGAAAAGAAATAGACGGACAATTAGGGTCACGTAAAGCGACAGAAAAAAAAAGATAATAAAGAGTATACTGAATACAACACTGGTAATAAGGATAGGTATCCGTCCGCCTTTCGACGATCGTAAGGCCTCACAAGTCACACATGAACCTTTTCCAACTTTTTGAAAACCGTTCTGACTCTTTCGCTGTTATCCCCAAAAACCGCTCGAAGGCCGTCTTGTGCACGCAAATAATATTGCTCGGCCAGCTCTGGCTTGTTTATATGTTGGTAAAGACAGCCCAAGTTTTCGAGGGTGTTTAGTGCAGGCACGTATGTTTTGATAGTGCTTGGCCCCCGTGCCTTCTCGTACCCTTGTAATGCTCGCTCATACATTGCTTCTGCTTTATCTAGTCGGCCTTGGTCGGCGTAGAGGTTTCCTAGATTGTTGACTGTGGCAAGTGTCGATGTATGCTCTGGTCCTAATGTCTTCTCATATCCTTGCAATGCTTGCTTAAACATTACTTCTGCCTTATCCAGTCGGCCTTGGTCAGCGTAGAGGTTTCCTAGATTGTTGACTGTATCAAGCGTTGATATATGCTCTGGTCCCCGTGCCTTCTCCCTCCCTTGTAATGCTCGCTCGTACATCGCTTCTGCTTTATCCAGCTGGCCTTGGTCGGCATAGAGGTTTCCTAGATTGTTGACTGTGGCAAGTGTCGATGTATGCTCTGGTCCTAATGCATTCTCGTACCCTTGTAGTGCTCGCTTATACATCGCCTCTTCTTTGTCCAGTCGGCCTTGGTTGGCATAGAGGTTTCCTAGATTGTTAACTGTAGCAAGCGTCGATATATGCTCTGGTCCCCATGCCTTCTCGTGCCCTTGTAGTGCTCGCTTATACATCGCCTCTGCTTTGTCCAGTCGGCCTTGGCGTTTATAGAGGCTTCCGAGATTATGCACTGTTTTAAGCGTTGATGTATGCTCTGGTCCTAATGCCTTCTCGTTCCCTTGCAATTCTCGCTCATACATCGCTTCTGCTTTATCCAGTCGGCCTTGGTCGGCATAGAGGTCTCCAAAAACTCCATATGTCCATAATTCTGAATTCTGCATTTCGCTACCCTCACTCATCAGCTCTAAGCATCGGTCCGCATGTTGCAAAAGTCGCTGCTGTACCCGCCAGTATTCGCCGTCTTCTCGACTCGGTACAAGCGACGCCACACATCTGACGGCAAGTTGTACCATGTCCACGTCAATCTGTTCGTGCAAGACGTTGACCATCCAAGCATGCACGCATCCATGTACGCTGTACCCCGGCGATCCCGCTTCATTCTCCTTCGTTGAAGAATTTGCCTCTACCAGTCCGTGGTCGCACAAGAGACGTATACATTCCATAAATGTAAGTTTGTCTGTAAGTACTTGTAACCATGGTGGTGCCAATTCACAGGCACCAGACAGTAGATCGTACCACAAGTCATCATGGTCGAAGTACGCCCAAAGCTTGAGAAGCATAGCAGACGACTTGTTTCGCTTCTCTACGTTTAGATATGAGATATTCCACGTTGAGTACATAGCACGATCTTCGTACGACAAGAGCTGTGGACTTGACTTTTGGAGTCTGTACCATGATTCTTCATACAGTTCGAGGTACTCCCTGCACGTTATGGAAACTTGATCTAGGTAAGCGCCGGCAGTGGAGAGGGCGAGGGGAAGACCATCGAGCTTCTGTGCCAGTTGAATGGACGCGGGATCTATAGAGTTAAGTATATGATTCATCAGTTAGTCATTGGTGTTGGTCACCTTCTCCAAGGCGTTTGCGGTTAGACGTAGATTCTAAAATCTGGAGGCTATCCTCGATGCGTTTGAGTTTACTTAGTCTTATAGTTTGGCCAAGTTTGACCGTGGATAACCGTGTCGTCACAATGATCGAGCCGTGATGACTTTCGGGAAAGAATGGGCGAATATCGAAAGCCTTCAAGACGGTACCATCTTTCTGCCAAGAGCTCCTTCTATTAGTGCCTTGGCTCGCGGCATCGTGCATATGAGCATCCATGCCAGCGCTGTTGCTCAAGCGAGGATGGTCATAGTTGTCGTAGGTGATGAGCCAGCCGTTGTTACTACGTTCACTCAACCACCTCTTGACAGCCTTGACCGTCTCTTCCATATCCTGGTGCGCCATAGCACGCTCGAGATAGGCGATAGAAGGGTGCTCCCGGAGTATCCGTCCTGCTGCTTTCACGAAGCTCTGCTTCAGCGTCTCCTCATCTGTCGCGTTCATCCAGAAAACTGCTGAGTAATGGGCATGGTTCCGTTTGACGAACGCAATAGCTAATTGCGTTTTGCCCATACCACCAAGTCCGTGAATCACAACAGTGTTGCGGTTGCGGGATGTTATTAGGATCTCCTGCATCTGGGCAAGTTCTTCTTGCCTTGCAACAAACCGGTTCACCTCATTGACCTCCGATAGACTGAATGCGAGAGAGAACTGCACTCCATTTCCTCGTGCTATCGTATGTATGAATCAACATTGGCCATATAGGCTACGCAGATTTATGAGGGGCGCCCACCGTTATCAGCCCTAGATTCTGCCTCCCAACGCGATCGAATGATGCCTTCCGCATCAGTCATCATAATTTGCAAATGCTCTGAGACGGTAGTGTAGCCAATATTCTCCTTGGAAGGGAACTTGACCATATTTTTATGGTCTGCATGGATGACGATTGGCTCTGCATCCGCCTGCCCTGGCACAACCGCTGACGCTCTAGGCACGACCTTACACGGCTCAGCAACCAGGTTCTCATGCAAAGGCAAGGGTATATACCAACCAGAATTCTTTTCCCCGGAGCTACCGACGTTGCATACTGTTCGTACGCAAACTTGGTCACAAATTCACCACTGATTGGACCATATTGTCCCAACTGTTGCAGTAGCCATTCGGAGTCCCTCTCTAGATGTTTGAAGATGCGGTCATCGGCTGCCACGAACACAGAGGCAACATTGGTGAGGATGCGTCCTAGCTGAACACCATTCCCGCCTTGATGGGGGGTGCCCATGAATAGAATGCCGTATGTCGAGAGCTTGATGGATCGCTGCTCAAGAAGTGCACCTTGACGGGCAGCATCAGAGTGAATGAGAGCCTACCATCATCAGCCGGGATTTTCATGTTCTGAGAGCTTCTCCGTCACCTACACTTTTTACAACGATACCTCCAAGACTATGTGCTATGAAGATGATCGGCCGTTGTGAGGACTATAGGCCCATTAGTGCGCCTTCACCAGGGCTATAATACCGCCCCTCACATTGGTTAACTTCCGCTTCCTACTCAAATCAGATACTAGAGTTCGTGCATGGTCATATAGAAACAAACTACTTGTGCCGGAAACAGCATGCGTGTTCGCATCATAGCCCCAGCTGAGAATGCGAGCTCTAGGAATATCGTCAGGGAGGAGGTCCCGAAGCCAGTGAACACCATTTTCGGCGGTCCAGGTCTTCTCTCGATGGCCGTTCAGGCCATGAATAGCGACGATACTATAGGATGGTTGATTAGAAACCACGTAACGCACTCACGACCAAAAGCTAAGACAATACTGACTCAACGACGGGATTTGTTCCTTCCGACACAACGTCCAACCCTTGTGGATGCTCTACAGCTGGGGCAGGCGCGGTTGAAGGCGACCCTTGCGTTGATGCTCCAGTGGGTCGAAAAAGTCGCGTCAAGCGTTTCATTTTAGGCATGGTTGTCAAGGATCTTAATGCGCTGATCTGGAGGTATTGGAGGATGCGTAATTTACCCCTCAGCTGAACAAAATGTGGATTACGAGTGGAGGCGCATGCCTGGTGATAAAAATAAAACAGTTGTCTCCACAGCTATGGCAAGGTAGTGAAGCCACTAGCTCGCACTGTCACAGTGGGTCCGTGGGGATCCGAAGTCTCTTTCTATATACCTTATGCGCGAGAACAGTAACGACCAACCGCGCAAATCTGCTCTAATTGGGGGTCATATTTATGACGTCCCTGTAAGTTCAGAAAGTCAAGCTTTATACCCTAAGATACCTCTACAGAGATAGAAAACATTACCGTACAGTATAGGGCACTTACAAGTTACAGTACTCTTTCAGAGCATCCTTGCCGACTAGGAAGATCTCCATACAGTGTTTAAAGTGAGCCTTAGAAGACTGTGTACATCTTTACCAGATTCTGGAGACATTCGGACTATTTCGACCGTCTTCCGATGATTAGTAAGGATAGTTGGAGCCCCAGCGCGTTTGCACTCTGTCGTTAACGTGGCAAACTTGCACTTGATAACCCTCCTTGGCTGGCACCCTGACTATTAAAGATCCAGCAAACCGAGCTTTAGAAAGTCATTATAGATAAGTTAAAAGGTAAGGAAGTCATTACAGACAAAAAGATAGCCAATATGATCGGCTGATATACCTTGCAAACTGTCTATTATATATAATCTAATATACTTTAATATAGTATAATTAATACTACCTGTTAAACTAAATTGGCTGTAATTAATTATGTTTATTAATTTAAGTTAATTACTTCCCCTTATTTTAGAAAATACACTGCTTTAATCCTATTTAAGAACTAGCTTATTAAGTACCTTAATTAATTTAAGAAATATAATATGTTTTATTTAAATATATAATAAAATAACTCTTTTATAATTTAATATACCCTTTTAAAGTAAATAGGTTTTAATATATTAATTTCCTAATTTTCTTAATTAAAATATAATAGTTAGGTCTAATTATATTAAACTAAGCTATACTAGGTTTATTATTAGCAGATAGTATAAGGTATATATTAAGCGTTATTAAAGTATTATATTTCTTAATAATAGATTTAATATATATTAGGCTTAATTAATATAAAGAAGTTATATTAATAGCTAATAAGCTAGAATTTATAAAAGTATTAATAAATATATTTTATATATTTATAATAACTTATTATAATAAGTTAGTATTTATATATAAGTTATAAGTCTAATTATATATTTTATTAAGTAGCTTATAATAAAAATAAGGAGAAAGTATAAGTTATTACTTAATTAAAGGAAATTTATAAAGTCTATATAATATAGCTATAAGGATTATAATATAATATCTCCCTTCTATTAGGTCTTATCTCTAAGACTTATATAACTCTTATTTCTATTATCCTTTTTTTAATAAGTCTAACTTAAACCTATAATTATCCTTTTAGTATTATATTAATAAGATATTAAAGTTAAAAGCTACTTATAATTAAAAGTATAAGTAATTTTAATTAAAAATACTAGTTTTCTTATTATATCTTATAATTATTATAAACCTTAAAACTTAAAATATTAAGCTAAGGAGGGTTATAAGTATTATATATAATATACTTATTATAATTATAAGTATAATAATAAGGATATTATTATTCTTAAAGGTTTATAAACTTTTCTTAATATATAATTTTTATAATTAACTTATTAAAGTTAATTATTTTATTATTAAAAAGTACTAGTTAGAATATAAAAAAGAGTTAGCTAAAATTAAATTAATAAACTTATTATAATAGTTAGGTTTTTAAACAAGTAAACTAGTCTATATTAGGTTTATATTTATAAATTATATAGGGCGTAATGCTAAGCGTTATAAGGTATTATATCTCTTAATAATTAAGTAATATATATTAAGCTTATTAATATAAAGATGCTTTATTAATAGCTAGTAAGCTAAGTTTTATAAAAGTGCTAATAAATATATTTTATATATTAATAATAGTTATATAAAAGTAATATAATATAAGGTTATTATTAGTTTTAAAATAATATAATCCTAAAGTACTATTATTTTTATATTTATTAATCCTTATTTAGTTAGTTATTAAGGTAGAGTTATTATAGGATATATATAACATAACTATTAAGATTATAATATAATCTCTCCCTTTTAGTAGTCTTATCCTTAAGGCCTATTATCTTAATTAATATTAGTCTTTTTTTAGTAAGGCCTAACTTAAACCTTTTATTATTATATCTTATAATATCTAACTATATATTTAAGTAGTTATCTTATAAAGATTATAAAATCTAAATACTTATACTTTTTATTAAGTTTATTAATAAAGAAGTAAATATACCTTATATTTATTACTTTTAAGTAGGCAAGAATATAACAGAATAGGTTTTAAATAGGTAAACTAGTCTATACTAGGTTTAATGTTTACAGAGTTATAAGGCGTTATACTAAGCAGTTATAAAGTATTATATCTCTTAATAGTAAATAAAGCAGGTTAGGCATATTTAGGTAAAGAAGTCTTATTAATAGCTAGTAAGCTAGAATTTATAAAAGTGCTAATAAATATAATCTATATACTTAGGGTTATAATAAGGACTAATAATAAAATAGAATCAGTCTCTTATAGACTAGTAATGTTTATATATCGGTCTAGATAGACTGTTAAATAAGAGTCTTTAGTCCTTATCTTATTAATAAACTAAACTATTTAGAAGGCCAGTCTAACCTGCTAGGCCAGGTCCTTTTCTATAATTAGGGAAAAATAATAAGGTTTATATAATATAACTGCTAGGGTTATAACATAATCTCTCCCCTCTATTAGGTCTTGTCCTCAAGACCTATATATCTATCCTTTTATCTATTTATTAATTATAAGTTTAAACTTAACCTTATTTTTATTCTAATATTAATAAAATATTAGGTTATATTTTAAAAAGTAAACCTTATTTAAAAATACTAAAGGTAATTAAACTTTCTAAATATATTATTAAGTTTAGTAATAAAATTATACCATGTTCTTATTATTTTTGTAATAGCCTTTCTTATTAGGTTAAGGGTAATTAGTCTTATTAGTATTAGAACTATATTAAGGCTAAAGTAGTATATAATAGTTTAGGTATTACTTCTTATTATAAGTTTCTTATTTTATTTATTTCTTTCCTTTCTAATCTCTTAATAATTAAGAAGAATATAAAGGTTTATATTAAGTTAGAAAAGAAGGAGGAAAAAACTAAAGCAGTTCTAGAGGCTGCTATAGCAAAGTTAAAGCATATTTATAAACAGAAACGCTTATTAAAGCAAAAGGGTAATAAGTTATTTATATAAGGGATATAATCTTAAAAGGAGTTAGGTAAGATTTAGGAGGAATCTGCAATTATTTCTAAGGCTTAATCCCTAGGTGCTATAGACTTAATTAATTAGAACTTAATTTTAAGTAATATTCCTTTTAAGCTTATTAGTAAAAGTTCTTTAGGAGTTATTAGGCATTAGTAAGGTATTTAAATAGTTCTTATATATTTTCGTTTTCTAAGTAGCCCTTCTATTTAATAAGGTATTCTATTTACTTATTAATTCTCCTTATATCTCTAATTACTTTTGCTTTATAGACTTCTAGTCCTTTAATTTCTTTTAGTTTATTACTAATCTTAATATATATTATATTAACTACTAATTTAAGTAGTGCAATATAAAAGATTAAATAAAGCCTAACTTTTAGTAATAAGTCTAGTTTATAATTATTTTTTAAGATTTTTCTTTTAACCTTATATAGCCTAATATACTTATAGTCTAATTTATAACTTAATTATTTTATTATAATGTTTTTTATTACTAAGTAAACTATATCTCCCTTTAAGAAGGTTAGTCTCTTAATCTTTTTTATATTATAGTATTTTTTTATTTATTTTCTAATAAATTCTAATTTTTTCCTTAATTCCTTATATAGGGCTTTTAGGTCTTTGCTCTTAATTATAGCGGCTAGGTTAACTGTTTTTAATTCTTATACTATATAGTATAGGTCTAGGGTAAATCTAAAATTAGCTACTAAAGGTATAGTCTTAATGCTTTTATTATATATTATATTATAAGCAAGTTAGGCACTTAGTAACTTTTCTACCTAATTATTTTATTTATAATTAATATAGTATTATAAGTATTATTCTAGCACTTAGTTTATTTATTTAGTTTATTTATTTATTTATAGTCTAAAAGCTATTAATAGTTAGTAATTTAGTCTTATATATATTATAAGTACTTGCTAAAACTTGCTTATAAATATAATTCCTCTATTTATTAAGATCTTATATAGTAACCTATATTCCCTAACTATCTTATTATAAAAGATATAAATAAGTTATTCTGCATTTATGGCTTCTCTATAAGGTATATAGCAAGAGAATTTAGTAAGTTAATTTACTATAACTAAGATACTATTATAAAAGATTTTAGTTAAGGGTTCTTCTAATAAGGGTAGCTTAGTTATATAGTCTATTATAATTAAATTTTATAGTCTTTTTACTACTTTTAGTAATTATAATAGGCTATAAGGTTTATATTATTATACTTTAGTTTTTATATATAAGTTATATTATTTAATAACCTTCTTTATTATTTTTCTAATTCCTTCCTAATTATAGTATATCTAAATGCATTTTAGGGTTTTCTTAATACCTTAGTGGCTATATAGGGGATATCTATATATATCCTATATTAGTTCTTTCTTAAATTATTTAGGTATCTATAGTTTATTATTATAAGTAGGCATTTTAGCTTTACTTTTAATAAGATCTTAAAGGTTATATCTTATAATAGTATTTTAGATTTTATTTATTTATTCTTCCTAATTTATAGATTTATAATTATTTATAAGTCTTAGAGTTTCTACTAGTTAGGTAAATTAATATTTTTTTTTATTATTTTTTCTTAAAAGTTATTTCTTTACTTTTATTATATTAGTATTATAATCTAGGCATTAACTAATAGCATTAGCTTATCTATTATCTAAACCTTTATAATAAATAATTATAAAGTTAAATTTATATAAGTATTTAATATAATATAGTTATTATTAGTTAAGTTTTTATATTATAGTAAAGTATAAAATGTTTTAATAGTTAGTATAGACTTTAATTTAGTATATACTTCTTATAAGGTAGTATTTAAACTCCTTAAAGTAGTTAATAATTACTAGGAATTCTTTATTATAAATAAGGTAATTTAGTTCTGCCTTATATAGTTTATAAAAATAAAATATAATTAAGTAAAGCTTTTCTTTTTTATCTTATTATTTAATTTATCCTTTTAAAGCAAAATCTAATAAGTTAGTCTCTAGTTTTATTTCCTTATTAAGGTTAAATATAACTAATATAAGTTTACTAAAAATAGCTTATTATAGTGTTTTAAATACTGCTTATATATCCTGTTTTTATATAAATTTCCTATCTTTCTTTATAAGTTCTATAAGTAGGTTTATAATTTTACTAAAGTCTTTAATAAATCTTTAGTAATAGTTAGTAAATCCTAAAAAGCTTTAAACTTCTTTAACTATTATTAGTAAGGGCTAGTTTACTACTATTAAGATTTTTTTTTATTTTATTTTAATTTTACTAGGTATAATAATATATTTTAAGAAGTTTACTTTTTTTATATAAAAGTAGCTCTTTTCTAATTTAATTAATAAGTTAATATCTTATAAGGCTTTTAAAACCTTATAGATATATTCCTTATATTTTTTTTTATTATTTAAGAAAATTAAGATATTATCTAGATAGTATATTATAAAGATATTTAAGTATTATTAAAGTATATTATTAATTATCTACTAAAATATTATAAATATATTAATAAGTCTAAATAGCATTACTAAATACTTAAAGAATCTAAATTTAATTTTAAATACTATCTTCTATTTATCTTCTTCTTTAATATAAATTAGGTTATAAGCTCCCTTAAGGTCTAAAGTAATAAAGATCTTTTTACCTTATAGGTAGTCCTTAAGTTTTATAATAAGCAGAAGTAAGGTCTTATCCTTAATTATAAAGGCATTTAACCTCTTATAATCTATAATAAGTTATAGTTTCTTATTTTTCTTTAAGATAAATATTACTAGGAATCCTATTAATAAGTTAAATATCTTAATATTCCCTTTTACTAGTTCTATATTTAGGTATTCTCTTAAGGTAATAAGTTCTTTTTTATTAAGGTTATAAATCTTTTAAAATAATAAGTTATCTATTTTAAGCTATATTTTATAATCCTAGCAGCTATACTATAATACCTTTATTTTAAGTTCTTTTTTAAATAATTTCTTATAAATATAATATTCTTTTAGAATGTTTTTAAGTCTATTTTATTATTCCTTTTTTTTAAGTTCTTTTTAGTATTTTAATTATTTATCTAGGTTATATAGTTAAGTTTTAAGGAGACTTAAGATCTAGTAGTTTTATTATTTCTTACCTTTTATATACTTATATTATGCTCCTATTAGAGGTAGTGAATTCTTTACTTTATACTTGCCTATATTATCCTCTTTAGTTAGGGTTTAAGATCTTTTATTATTTATTATAATTGTTTTATTATTACTATTAGGGTTACTAGAAAAGGTAACCTAGCTAGTCCTCTAGTTAATATATAGGTTTTTCTTTTATAGCTAATTTATATTAAGGAGGATATTAACTTCCTTATTTAAGGGAAGTATATTAAAGTCTATCCCTTAATTCTTTCCTTAAATAAAGACCTTAAGGTAATTAATCTCTTAATCTATAATTTTATTATTATAATTAAAGAGTTATCCTTCTATATTAAGTAATAGGTAGGGTTCTTGCTTTTTTCTTTATAATAGTTTTAACTATATAACTATTTCTAGGTTAATAAAATTTTATTTAACTTTATAATTAATCTATATATCTAGCTATTTTCCCTTAATTTAAACTTTTAGTACTAGGTATTTTAGTATTAGGTCTTTATATAATCTTAAAGTATTTAGTAATTTAAGTTATTCTTATCCTTACTTTTTACTTATTTAACACTTTATTATAGATAGTGTATGACTTTTCCTAATATATCTTAATATATTTACTTATAATTACTATTATTATACCTTTCTTTATTAAGGCAGTTATTAATAAACTTATTATTAGCTAATTACTATTAAAAATATTCCTTTAGTTTTATATCTTATTTATTTATATATTATTTTTAGGCTAATTAAGGTATAATTAAATAAAGTCTATCTACTTCCTATTAGCATTATATTTCTTTAATAGTATTTAAACTTATATTATTATTTATTAAGTTATTTATTAAGTAGCTATATTATCCTTAGCTTATTTTTTCCTAATATTTATTTTCTTATTTTTAGTGTTTTTCTTTAATTTTATTAATTTTTACTTAATTAAATGCCTCCTTAAGGTTAACTAGGGTAAAGATCCTTTCTTAAGTTATATTATTATTATCTAACTTAATTTCTATTAATCCCTTCTTTAGGTAGTTAAATTTTCTATTTATAATTTCTTTAAATTCTTTTTTAGCTTCTTTAATAAGTCTTTATAATTAATAAATTTTATTATAAAGTCAGTTTACTTTATAAGTCTATTAATAATATATTATATTAAATTATAATTCTATTACTCTTAGGTTTTTATATTATATATATACTAAATACCTTTTTATTTCATTTCTTAAGTATAGTTTATTATTAAATATATTAGGAATTATTATTAAGAAATAATTATTATTAAGTTTTTCCTACTTATATATTTTATACTAATAGTATTTATAAAATAACTATAATATTTCCTTATATTATTTATTTATAAGAAATATTTAAATATTATCTTATTTATTAAATTTTTCCTCTTTATATAAGGGGTTTATAGTATTATTAATATAATAGGCTTTAATATTTAAAAGTTTAAGTATATTAATATTTTTATATTCTCTAGCTCCTTATATATATCGTTCTTTAGGTAAGGTCTATATTCTGCTTCTTACTTTATTAAATAGTAGTTTATAGGGTTACTTTTACTTAAGCTTAAGGCATTTATCTTCTTTATAAAGATATTATGCAGTTACTTATATTACTCCTCCTCTATATCTTATGCTTTAGGAGTATTAGTAGTAATAAGTATAAACTTTAGCTCTTACCTCTTATTCCTTATTAAAGGCTTTTTCTTTCTTTTATAATTTAGTTTTAGTAAATTTATATATTTTATACTTTATAATATATCCTTTTCTTAAGTTTATTATAATAGTTATTTTATCTTATTAGGTAATTATCTTTATAAGGATATTATTTATTTATTTAAATACCTAAACTTATTTATTTATTTTAGG
Organism: Fusarium sp. 190-020-2; assembly: GCA_014884825.1. Classification (NCBI taxonomy): domain Eukaryota; kingdom Fungi; phylum Ascomycota; class Sordariomycetes; order Hypocreales; family Nectriaceae; genus Fusarium; species Fusarium sp. 190-020-2. The sequence goes on along the minus strand of JACTAS010000059.1, from coordinate 2,523 downwards.
GGTAATTGCCTTTCCCTATTTTATTATTCTTAAAACTTATAGTTTCTTAAGTTTTTTAATTCTTTAAAGTTCCCTTTATTAAGTATTTTATTATTCCCTATAGTTTAAGTTATTATAAAGCTTTTCCTTCTTATTTTTATTATATTATACTAGCTTAGCAAGATATCCTAAATTATTAGCTCTCTTATAGGCATTCTTTTCTCTCTAGATCTAATTCTTAATCTCCTTATCTCTTACTAATAGGTTTTCTGCATTAGCTTCCTTATAAGTAAGAAATAGGTCTTGCAGTTCCTTAATTAAACTATCTAGGTAGGGGTGCCATTCTAGTTCCTCTATTTTCTTTAAGCTAGTAGTATTATAATTACTTTTAAGTATTCCTAATATCTCAGTTTGCCTAACTATTTATAAGTCTTATTATTTAATTAGTCTTAAGGCCTACTTACCTTAATTAAGGTCTTTAGGTTTCCTAGGCTCTAGGCACTATTATATTATATGCCTAAACTAGTTATAGTTATAATACTTATATTTAGATATATCTTGCCTTTAGTTATTATTATTATTACCTAGCTAAATAGCTTTAAGTATTATAAGTCTTAATTATATTTTATATAAGGTATTATTTTACTAGTTGCCTTATTACTATCTTTAATTTTAAGAGTTACCTTAGTTATTATTATTTTATTATTAATTAAGGTAATATAGGTTAAAGTTATTATCTTATTTATAATTAACTTTCTTTTTTTTATATTTATATTATTATTTATTAATTTTAATTACTATAGTAATATATATAATTAGCCTTTCTTTAAGTTTATTAGCTAGATATAATTTATCCTTAACTTCTTCCTTTAATCCTTTATAATAGATTTCTATTAAGGCTTTATTATCTTATTTAGTCTTAAATATAAGCTATTAGAACTTGGCAGAGTAGGCTATATAAGACTTATACTACTTAAGTATAAGTAGTTTTACTATAGCTTATTATTTTTTATTAATTACTTTAAAATTATCTTTAAGAGTTTATTTAAAATTATCTTAATTTCTAAAAATATTTTAAGTATCTTAATCTTATACTTCTTTATTATTTTTAAGGAAATCTCTTAAAATAGGTTTAAACTAGTCCTTTATATCTCCCTAAATTAAGCTTGCAGTATATAGGAGTTTCTTTATAAGGGTATTTAGCTTATTCTTATAAAGGCAGAAGTAAGCCTTTATTTAGGTTAAGAATAGGATTATATCTATAGCTTAGCCTCTAAAAGGTTTTAGCTTAAGGGGCTTAAGTGCCTCTTTAAAGTCCTGTTTATTACTTCCCTTATTAATAGTTATAGCAGGATATATGTTTATTTAAGCCTATAGGATATAGATAGTATTATAAAGCTATTAAACTTTAGCTATTATCTTAGTAATATTAAGTAGTGCTTTAGTATAAGGAGGTATTAGGCTAGTATTACTAAATATCTTAATAATATAATATTACTTAGTTATTAATATAATATATTTTAAATAAGAGCTATTAATATATAATAAAATAGGTTTTAAATAGGTAAACTAATCTATATTAGGTTTAATATTTATAGAGTTATAAGGCATTATACTAAGTAGTTATAAAGTATTATATCTCTTAATAATAAATAAAGTAAGTTAAGTATATTTAGGTAAAGAAGTCTTATTAATAGCTAATAAGCTAGAATTTATAAAAGTACTAGTAAATATAATTTATATACTTAGGGTTATAATAAGGACTAATAATAGAATAGAATTAGTCTCTTATAGACTGGTAATATTTATATATTAGTCTAGATAGACTATTAAATAAGAGTCTTTAGTCCTTATCTTATTAATAAACTAAACTATTTAAAAGGCCGGTCTAACCTGCTAGGCCAGGTCCTTCTCTATAATTAGGGAAAAATAATAGGGTTTACATAACATAACTACTAGGGTTGTAATAAAGAAGTATTTAATATCTGCTAATTCTGCTTATTATAATAAATATATTTAAGTTAAAAAATCTTATAATAATACTTATATTATATCTTTTTATAAGTTTATATATTATTTTATAAAGCTTTACTAACTTTAGTAGTTATAACTTTAATAAAATAAAAATTAAAAATTAAAAAATAATAAAGATAAAGTAAGTAAGGATTTTTTTAAGCTTTATAAGGAAATAGCAATATTATAATCCTATTTAGCTCTAGCTACTAGTTATTTATTAAGGATTTATAAGATTTATAATTATATAAAGGAAAAGCATTTTAAGACTACTTATTATAGCCTTTAGGAAGTAGATTAGCAGGATATAATTTTATTAAGGCTAGATATATATAAGGATATGCTACTTTATAACCTTTAGGTAAATTATATTTCTAATAATATTAATTAATTTACTTTAAGTTTAAGTAATAATTTTCTTAATACTTTTCTTTTATTTAATATTAATAAAAGTTCTTTAGGAGTTATTAAGTATTAATAAAGTATTTTATTAATTTTTATATATTTTTGCTTTTTAAGTAGTTTTTTTAT